>BQNB010004711.1:48100-53100 GCA_026074375.1 Tanacetum coccineum | reverse complement strand
CCTCGTCATCGTCATCATCGTAGCAAATGGGAATCTTCCAATATCGATCTTTAGCCGCTTGATCTTCCGCAATTCGCTTATCTTCTTCCTTCTTTTGCATATATTGACCAACCATATCACATATGGAAGTCATTTGCTCTATAATCTCATTTTGAAAATTGAGAAGCTCATTTTGAGCATTGAAGATTGGATGATTGACGGTATATTATGGGGGTTGAAATTGGTCAAAACCGAAATAATTAGAATCATAACACGGATTAGGTTCGTAATAATTCATCGGTTGACATTGAAAAGTCTCGTGAGGACCCCCACAATCTTCACAACAAGGATATTGTTGTGGAAAACTCGGTGAAGTTTGTGGAAAATAATCAAAGTTTTGATTGAAACACGGGTCCTGATTGTAGACAAACGGGACTTGAGGTGGACAATCGTAACCATGATGGGCATCGTTCCCACATAACTCACAAGAGTATGGCACGTATTGGGGTTGTGGAGGTGGGTTAAAAACGTTAGGAGAATCATTGACAAAATTAGGAGTGGAATCATAAGTGAATGAATTTCCATCTCCAGAATAGCATGTCGGATCGAAACTTGGCAAAGTTTGTGGGAGCTCATCAACGGTTTGATTGTTGCATGGTTCCGGATTAGAGATAATCGGAACTTTCGGTGGACAATTATAGCCATAATGAGCACCGTTCCCACAAGACTTGCAAGTACATCGTTGACAAAAGATATCGTCTAACGAATCACCACACTCGTAACAACAATGATGGTCAATATGTGGAGGACTTTGCGAGGAATTTTCACCGGGGTCCTGTTTGACAACGAATGGCTCTTGAGGAGCATTAACAACGTTGGTATTGTCATTGGATGACTCGGAAGTATCTTGAAGGTCTTGGAAAATTCCATTTTCAACACAATATGTAAACAAATCTTCCTTAAATTTCTTTCGTAAAAGAGCACATCCTCGACAATACGGACCATCAACCGGGTTTCCACACCTTGCACAATTCTGAGGGGGTCGTTGAGACGAGTCGGGTGTTTTATTAGGATCACGAACGATCTTGTCTACGAGACCCCCTTTAGAACAACAATAGTCTGTAGTGTACAAAGCTCCACAAGACGAGCATTCTTTAATCGTGTAAAAGGGTTTAAACGATAGTCAAATGACGCCATAAGAATTAAAAATAGAGGGATAAGAGGAAGAATTAAATGACAAAGAGGTTAAAGGGGATTATTTTTGGATTTTCAAGTTTTTTAAACATCATATTTTATTAACGGACAAAACGAGATTGAATAACTTAAACCGATAATCGACTTGCTTCACGGTAGCTCTCTAAAAGAAAAATGCACAAAGGAGCGGGAAAGCGCGACGCTATTAAAAACCTTCTCCTTTTGGGTCGTAGTTCCTCGGAACAACCCTCCTTATACCCCTCTTGTAGTTTGTTAATCAATTAAAGGTGAGTCGTACCTCGCAAGTGACACAAAAGGCAAGTTTTAAATCTTTTGTTGGGAACTTATTATGATAATGCTTCAGTGGAAAGCATTATATTGATGATGAATTGTTTATCTTTATTTAGGACAATGTTTTTATTATTTTTATTTTTCTTGTTTTTATATACTAATAAAAGAAAATGAAAAATATTTTTGTATTTTTGTATTTTTATACAGAAAATAACTTCACAAGGAAGGGTCTTCAAGGCACAACAAACTTCAACTCGATAATCGTCTCACGACCTCCGCGGCAGCGGCGCCAAAAATTGACACGTTTAAATTCAACCCTTTATATATATATTAAATATATATAATATATAAATATATAATAAGAATCAAAATTGTCAATGAAAATATGATAAGTATTCCGAGAGGCTTTTTTAAAAGATTAATGCTTTTAACCAAAGCAAAACCTTAAAAAGCTACCCGGGTCATGTCCCGTCGAGGCGTGAATTTGAAAATCAAGTGTCGGTTTAGGAATTATGCTTGAATAATCACAAATTTAGGGTTGGGATTCTAAATCTACTAATAACATGAAAAAACAGATAAATGATAAGCAATTAAAGAAAAACGCGAAAAAACGTTAACGGGATTCAATCCCATTCTTTAAAAAACCAAATTGTAGAATTTTAACCCTACGGATGCAAGTTTATTTTTCCTAGGTCCTACAGGATAAAAGAAAATTGTGAATTTTTTTTGACTTTTATTTTATTTTTTATGAATTAATTACTGTTTTAATGAAATTAAATTATTAAAAGAAGTAAACTAAATGATAAAAATATGGAAAAAATACAGAAAAATACAGAAAAATACTTTAGCTTATGAAGATTACAGGAAAAATAAGAAATTGAAAAAGTGCTGATTAAATAAGCAGTTAAAAAGCAAATAAGCTAACTAAGCTAAAACTGGAAAGTGCATATAAATAAATAATAATGCAAACTAAAACTGAAAAAGACCCTAGGGCAGATGGTATTGTGTGTGTGTGCTAAGGCTTGTGCTATGTAAAGGGGAGGTCATGGGTTCAAACCCCATGCCTCTCCTTTTTTATAAACTATTTTTTTTATTTTTCTTTTTGCAAAATTATAAAACAGATAAAAATAAGCAAGTTTCAAAAAGTGACTTTTTGCAAAACTTAAAAATAAGCAAAGAAAAACTGGCAGACTTAGCTTTTTTACACAAAGGACAAACTGTTTTGCTATTTTTAAGACAAATAAGCTAGTAAAAAGGGAAAATAAGCTAAGGCAAATTTGCACTACACCTAATATGCTCTAGGAACAAAAATAAGCTAAGAATCTAAGCTAAAAAGGGCTGAGACAGTCAAAAAGCTATAAGGCCAAAACTGGAAGTCAACAGCCTAAAGGACAATATTTGAGCTTAAATTTAAGCACATTAGTGGAACCTTATGGGCTAATAAGCTATATCACCTTAAAGCTTGACCAATAAGCTTTCTGAATCAGCAATTGGAAAACAATTTGAAAATCAAAGAAGCTAAGAAAAAGAGTTATGAAAAAGGCTGTGAGGCTTAGTACATGCTGATTTTACAAGTTTTTGTAAAGAGAAAAAAAGGCTTTTGCAGATCTAAAGTAATTTACAAGCTGAAACAGATTAACCTTACTGTCCAGTGAGCTTATGTTTTGAAAATTAGAAACTAAAACTACTTTTTACTTATCTAAATTTGAAGATCAAAAGCTGTCTTTAAACATTTTTTTTGAAATGACTAGAGAATTTTGGCAGAATGGCTTTAAAACAAAAGATAATTGCACAACTTGACACACTTAATCCTACTGCATTTAGATGCTACAAGAAACATAAACCAATCTTTAAAAACTTCTTTTTGACAAAAATCAAAATGAAACAGTTAAGAAATTATCAAAACCATAGATTTGAAGAAAACTTCTCAAAACCTTAAAAATGAATTTTAGCTTTTGAAAACTTAAAATAACTGAACAATAGGCTTGTTGAAAACTAGTTAGAGCTGACTGAAAACCCATAAGCAAATTTTATCCCATTTTGGGTCTTGTCCCAAACACCCCTTTAGATTCCAAAAATTAATATTCAAGCTAAAACAGAATAAATCATGCCTCAAACTAAATTCAATAAGCATCATAAAGACAAATTAAGCATAAATAATCTAAAAATAAGCACAGATAAGCACAATAAGCTATTGAACAGTAAAACATAAAAATTGAGCTTAAAAAGGAAAAATAAGATCTTACAATGGTCCAAATGCTTTTGACAAGTACTTAACACCCAAACCAGCTTATGAAACACCTATAGCTTACCCATAAGCTCTAAACCAAGGCCATCCTTAATTTGTCTTGCTCCAAAGTTCTTGAAAACATGTTCATTTCTTAATGAAACAGTAAAGTAATAAAAAGCTTTTATAAAAGCTTTAATGAATAACACAGTTGAATGAGCTTATGAGAGCTTATAAGCAATGGTTTGTGAACAGGAAATTAAGCTTTAAAAGACAAAATGTGAAAATAACTTAAAAACTTTGAATTTGCATTAAACTTTAAAAGGATTACACGGCTATAATTTGAAGTACGATAATTTTAAAGACAATATAACATAACTTAAGACAAATTTAAAGTAAAATTACACTAAGTTACACTACTCCTCGTTTTTTTCTTCTCTGTCTTCTCTCTTTTATATAAGCTGTGAGGTCTACTTTATTGTGCTAGTTGTGTTTGTTTGGTGAGAGGCTTCAAAGCTTTAATCCTGGCCCTTCAATATGCTTGGAGCCCAATCAATTTAATCTCAACCCTCCATTTTTTTTGTCCTTGTGCTCTGTCCAATGGGGCATTTCAAGATTGCCAAGGTGGAGTTGACATTTTGTGAGGCGCGGATAAGATAAGTGGGGTGTGGGTGTGAGAAAGATTTGTCGTGGTGATGCAGGTATTGTGATAGTGACAGATGAATAGGGTTTTGTGTTTTGACAGGTAAATTGTGTTTTGATATCACAGGTTGAAGTTTGGTGTTTGTACAAAAATGGCCCCTCATGGTGTTTTCTATTATTGCACCAATCGTCCTTGTTTTGTTATAAGTTTTTGTAGGATGGCAAGATTAGTCTCTGAGGGAGTATAGACAGTTTGCAATCACAGTCCTTTTAGGACTAACGGTGTTAACATGATTAGGGCATTGGGGCTAACGGGCTGTCAAAGGGATTTAGGCCTAGGTTTATCATTTTGGGTCGAGTGTTATAAAAGGGAAAATTGGTTTTTAAATTGAATTTTTGGGCTTTAAGGGTTTAAAAGGGGTTTTGTTTAAATATAGTGGGCTGGCCCGACTTCGGTTTTGACTTTGACTTCTCGGGTTTGACTTTTCTGTTGACTTTGACTTTGGTTGACTTTTTTTGACTTTTGGCTCTGATTTTGACTTCTCTTCACGCTTTTTCCGTTCTCGTGCTGATTTTGTCGTTTTGGCTTCTGATTCGTCAATAGTATGTATATATAAAATACTAGGCAAATCCAAACTCTTCACCCTTGACAAAGGGAAAAAGTCAA
>BQNB010004711.1:0-45262 GCA_026074375.1 Tanacetum coccineum | reverse complement strand
TCAATTTAGTGTGTATGGCATTCTTGCCTACGGACGAATTTTTACATTTTTCATATCACTCTTTTAGGTTCTCTCATATACACAGTGCGGTATATGGCTTACTCATCCAAGGATGAAGTTTGCATCATTCATTTTTTGTTTTGTAGGTTCATTTGTGTCGCCCTCGAGCAAAGGGAGCAGTCGTCTATACTTGATGCCCTCGAGCAAGGGGGAGCTTTCGTCGAGCTTTCATAACATGCATCTTATACACTTTGTTGTATATTTTTTACTCGTATAAGGACGAATCTAGTTTTGCACTAATTCTTACTTGTAACTTTTTAATCATATCTTGACGCCTCGAACAAGGGGGAGCACTCGTCAAGGGGGAGCATGCACGCATTCATCATCATTCTTACTCTTTGAAATCAAGCCATCTCATCTAATCTTCTTCATCATATAGTTTTTATATTTTTATGTTGCACGAACCTAACCGTTTTGTAGGTACAACTTTCTAATTTGATCCGTGGATCCACTATAGACCAAGGACATTTACCTAGAGATGCAGCAACATAAGGGGTTAGAGTAGACTATTTAACTTCAAAAGGGATGATGCAAACTAGCCTTTTCGGGGAGAAATGATGTTAAACTCCAAGGACACACCCTTTTTGTTTCGACAAAAGGAGGAGAAGAGTGTAAACGGAGAAGGTAATGTAAAAGGTATTACGGGGATACAAGTAACTTTTACATTTACTATATATTACGTTTACATATTTTGTCATCATCAAAAAGGGGGAGATTGTTAGTGCAAATATTACGGTATTTAATCTACACATTCTCGTTTGTTTTGATAATGACAAAATTGTGACTTGTAATACATATCGTTAAATGTACATGTTAATCGTAATCATATTTCGTCTCAACATACATCAACATCTATCGACGTCTCGTATCCTCGTATGTTACAACACAGGTTCGTACATGTTTGTTATGTTGCATTATGATCAAAACCTTATTTCACTTTTTGCATTTTATACAAACGCATCACTTTTATATTTACACTAAAGTTTACGCCTAAATATATTTTACAAGTAAACTTTATTTTGACAAGCATTTAACTAAACGCTTTTATCTTTACAAAGTTTATTTTCCTTTAAATAAAAAGTAATTTACATCAGGTTTTACATCATCTATATCTTGAAAAATCTCTCAAAGATTACAAAAGATTTTTCTTGATTCGGATGAACAGTAGGCGGTTCCATAGGAGCGTCGCCAGTTCCATTGGATTTACAAGCCGGTTCCATTGCTACAGTGTCGCCGGTTCTGTTCAGCTTTTCCTATAAATAAAGGATCCTTTTCAATCTGTTTTTCATCACTTTTAACATACTTTCTCCATCATTTTTCACACATATAGATCTGTAAGAATGCATCCATAAAACCCTATGATCGTAATGCATCTAACTCTTATTTTGTTGTAAGCATACACTCGAAATGATCCACCGAATCAAGCATCGAGATCTTGCCATCCACATCCATCGAAGCAAGAGTTCTTGCCATTTCCATCCATCATCAAGCATATACATAAGAAGATCTACAAGACTAGAGATCTCATGTCATTCATCCATTTGAAGACTTCCCATTAATGGAAGTTATTTTAGATCATCATTCATTCATTTGCATTTATCAATCAAACACCATGTAATATGTAGAGGTTATATGAGTTATTTATAGCGGGTTAGAATATGGGTTTTATTGTTGTGTTAAAAGGGATGTTAGGTTGGTTCTACCCTGATCTAGAACTCGGTATTTAGCTTTGTACCTGATAAAGTGGAAGCGACGATGGGTTGGTTCTACCCGGTGTGTAAGAACTCGGTATTTAGCTTTGTACCGAAAAAAGTGTAAGAAACATTGTGTAATTTTTTTCTCCGCCGAGAAGGGAGCTTGTTAATCTAGTGAAGTAACTCTCGAGTTGGGTTCTCGGGGAGTGGAGTAGGGCGGAGAGGAGCTCCGTGACCGAACCACTATAAATCATCGTGTTCGGTTTGCTTTCTCTTTACATATCGTTATTTCTTTACGTTTTAATTATGCTTATGTTGTGGTTTGATGCTTATGCTACTTGCTTGTTGATTGGTCTCCATTATACATATAGTCGTAGACTATAATCGATACTTTTCATATTACGTCGTGTTTGTTTGGTCATTTGATAAAAAAAATTTAAATTTAATCGAAAACGTATTCACCCCCCTCTACGTTTTCCATAATTGGTATCAGATCCACGTGGCTCTAATTTTCAAAACAAATAGTTTTCAAAATCGAGTACGGTCCATGTATCAAATTTTTCAAAAAGCGGGACTTAATATAAAAAGTATGTCATTCTTAGAAGTCTTGATTGTTCTATATATTTGTTATACAAGCTTGAATAATGACTAAAATTTGCTATATAAGTCTACCTTAAAGCCTCCCAAGTGTTAAACCTTTTTGTCAGGTCAAAATATGCATTTTTGGAAAAATCAATCAGACCGGCGGTTCTGTTCACTAACAAAGCCGGTTCTATTTGGCAAAGGAACCGGCGGACCCGGTTCTACAGTAGGTTTTGCAATAATTTGATCAACTTCAAAAGGTCGTAAAATCTTAACCGTAAGACCGTACGAGTCGTGCCACCTATCGTTTCGAAGAGAAATGAGTCTAGTTTCTAATAGAATGGGTTATAGGTACTGATTATAAGTTTAAGTAAAACGAATTTTTAAAATACTACAAAGTGTCCAATATTTCAAGTTTCGTATCAACATGAAACTCAAATTTTTTAGTTGGAAAATTTTGGTTGGTATCCTTTAAACTTTTATGCATCATTTCTTGAAATAAAAATAGTTTGGCCATTAATCAAGCTTTTTTTACATCTTTATATTCAACGTAAGGCGAAAAGATTTTTTTTTCTTACCATAAATGACTAGTTGCCTTAATTTGCATTGTTTATTTGTTTTGATTGTATGCTCATCTCAAATTGAAATTGAACTTGTTTATTTATGGATCATATGTATCAATCTTGTCATTCCTTCGCTTGTTTGATTGATTTAAGAAATTTACATGTCAATATGGTTTCGAAAGGAGTGTTTGGGATAACTTCTAGTTTTGTTGAAAATGTTCTTCCGTAAATGCTTAGGTAAGTCATATATGTATAAATGATGTTCAAATTTGTAATATGGTATATGATTACTTGTTGCACCTTAATTGATACTATATACTCTTTGCATCTCATATGTGAGCTTGTTGTTTTCATGTATCATTAGTGTTTAGGATGACATGTTACTTATGTGTTAGCTTTCCGATTTCATGAATATGCATACTAAATCTTATGCTAGGTTGCGTGTACTTCATGTAGGCATATTTATCATTCCATTCTTATGCTATATCAACTCTTAAAGATTAAAATCTAAGTAAGATAGTTAAGTGTTTTGTAGAATATTAGTATAAGACATATGCACATTAAAGTGGGATTGGCAACTTGAATGTTTCATCCGAAATACTCAAGTAAGGATGAAATGTAATAATGTCTTGTTGTAGCTTTAAAAGTATTTTTCAAAGCGGGTCAAAGTGATAAATTATTGTTTTAGTTAAAATGGGTCAAAACTAGTGTTTGGCAAAACCTATAAAGAACGGTTCCGCGGTTCATCTAGACCAAGTGTGCATTTGATATTAAAGTATATATTTTATGAACAAATTCTAGAACTTTTGATGTTATGAAGTCGACTTTCGGTCATCTTAGCCATATATAAAATCGGGACAACAAGTTTTGTAGAAAATGGGTCATTTTGGGAATTTCATGTAAAATCAACCATAAGGAATTAGAACTTGTGCCACCCGCCATTTTAAAGGCAATTAAGTCTAGATAGTCTCAAATGTTGATTTCTGGTTTCTAAAATAATAATAAATGGTCGATTTTTGGTCATGGCATTTCCGCCAAAAGTTTTAAATATTTTTGGTTCTCCTAAAAAAAGGGGGAATTTCAAAAATACTTCGATAAAATTATCTACACATTGTGACTTTGTCATTTCATCTTGTCAATCCTCCATAACCACTAGTTCACCAACTTGTTCTCCATCTCCCAAACACCACTAATACTACATTTTCCATACTAGTTGTGAATATGATCTTTTCTTCGTTAGTCAATCATGACTTCTTGCATTGCATATACATATGTTGATTATATGTTCTTGTTTGATTATTGTTCTTGTCGTTATCTTGGTGTTTGATAATTATTTGATTAATTAAAAAATGAGTAATCTTTAGAAGAGATTTTGTTTCATTTTTTTGCTTTCATGCTTGTGTTCGTGATACTAAATGTTAAGGTTTAAACATGTCTTGCATAATTCATACATAATTTTGTATCTTATGATGTCTCGTATGATCTCATAGTTTGTCTTTTTGATACTTGATGATTTGGATGTGGATATGTCTATGATTAATAGTTCTTGTTCCTTGTTGGCATTCCTTAAATCTATTCGTATGATGGTCTAATTTATACATGCTTAAAGATGGTTTGTATGATCTTTGCAAGTTGTTCCTTATATGACATTGCTACATGATTTATTTGATCTTTTGCTCTTATGTTATGTTAAAGTATTTTTTGTATACTTGTAGAAGTGTAGGATCTTCCTT
The DNA here is from genome assembly GCA_026074375.1 of Tanacetum coccineum. NCBI lineage: Eukaryota > Viridiplantae > Streptophyta > Magnoliopsida > Asterales > Asteraceae > Tanacetum > Tanacetum coccineum. The sequence goes on along the minus strand of BQNB010004711.1, from coordinate 40,630 downwards.
TTGAAGCCACATTATTTTAATTAAGAACTAAAATCGACAAACAAGCGAATGAACAATATAACAAGATTGATACTTGTGTTTTAGAAATAAACAAACCCAATTGCAATAAGAGATCTCGTATTTATTTTTTCCTTTGGCACATACCTTTCGCGTCATTAATCTTGTGTTTGGTTGAACTATTTGAAACATGTTCTTGTATGAATGTTCGTATTTCTCAAATCGTTTATGTTTGAATTCTTAAATGCTCGTTTGTAATCTAAATCGTTTATGCTTTAGGTTGATTTTTATGCAATTCATGCTTCTTGTCTTTCATTCCCCTTTAGAATTAAGAGCGTTTGGTATAATAGAAAATTATAGGATCTAAGCGTTAAATCTTTTCCATTAGCCTTTTGCATTATCAGGAAACTCTATTTAATCACTATCTTAAGCGAAAAATAGGTTTAGAAATCATTTGGAACATTTATGGATTTTAAAGATTTGAGGAACCTTATCTGTAGGGGCCGGTTCCATTTGCAGTAAAGCCGGTTCCATTATGCAAATGGAACCGTCCATGCCGGTTCTACAATAGGCATTTTGCCGTTTGAGGTAGTTAACTTTTCAATCCAACACTTTAATTAGGTCATTTAGACTTGTATTAAGATCACCCAATAGTTGGTTATGACTTATCTAGCTCTTAAGTCCTTCAAAAACTCATAGAATTATCTAATATTTTTCGAACATGTATTATGACTCTTTAAGCTAGTGGCATCATACGTCCTCCCCTTATTTGTGTGTCTATTTGTAAACATGTTTTGTTCATATACATGTCTATCTATGTGTCTACTTGTTAAGTCATTCGTGTGATAATACTTGAACAAGTTTTCTTTCGTACTTGTTGGTATAAATGTTTGAACTATCATGTTGTGAAATGATATTCTTGCTTCTATCTTGTACTAACCTATTTGGAATTTTGTAGGTGCGATATCTTTATCAAGCTAATTTGTGCTCATTCGCACATTTATCATTCTTTGATTCATATTTTACATTACATATTCATGCATAATCATCATCACCACTTTACTAATAATCATACATTGTTAGTTGCTTGCATTGTCATCACCATCTTCCGCCACCTATTTTACTACACACAAAATTGTCATATCTAGCACCTCTATTGCTTCATCAACCCAACAAGGTAAGGTTTAGAGTTAAACCCTTTTACTAACTTGAGTCTTCCACCGAGTCTTCATTACAAAAAGAATCATCATGAATCCTTCCTCCACCACCACCATAACCACAACCTACCAGTGACTCAAAACCAATTCAACTTATGAAGGATAAATCACCTTCTACATATCTCGATACTCATAAGCTCATTTGCCTATGTTGTCAAAAGCCAAGTGAATTTCGTAATGAAATGCGTCTTATTCCCAAACACATCCTTTCAACCTTAACAACCTCGCCACCAAAACCAACCACGATGATGCAAGTAATAGGATTATACGTTTTAGCTTACTTTTCTAGGAGTTCCTTTTAGTGAATCATATTTCATTTTGGTTTTAGAAGAATCATATCATATCATATACACATCTTATTATATATGACTTCCTCGAAATACGAAGTACATATTACACTAAGTTTTCTTTTTGTAGGTTCAAATATACACTTTAGTATGTATGGCATTCTTGTCTATGGACGAAATTTGCCTTTTCATATCATTTCTTTTTAGGTTCACTCATATACACGGTGCAATATATGGCATACTCGTCTCCGAACAATGTTTGCAACTATTAATTTTCTTTTGTAGGTTCAAGCATATACACTTTGTGGTATATGGCTTACTCATCCAAGGATGAAGTTTGCATCATTCATTTTTATTTTTGTAGGTTCATTTTGACACCCTCGAGCAAGGGGGAGCATTCGTCAAGAAATCATATTGGGTCGTCTATACACTCGTTGTATATGACATATTTGTCTACGGACAAAAGCTATTATTGCACTAATCGTTTGTTTTGTAGGATCATACTTGACGCCCTCGAACAAGGGGGAGCTTCCGTCGAGCTTTCATAGCATGCATCTTATATACACTTTGTTGTATATATTTTACTCATCCAAGGACGAATATAGTTTTGTACTAATTTTTATTTGTAGCTTTTTAATCATATCTTGACGCCTCGAACAATAGGCAGCCTATCGTCAAAGGGAGTCAGCACGCATTCATCATCATTTTTACTATGCGACAATCCTTTGCGTTTCGACCAAAAGGAAGATGTCATTTTCTTCATCATATAGTTTTCATATTTTTTTATATATGTTGCACGAAACTAACCATTTTGTAGGTTAAGCTTTCAATTTTGTTCCATGGATCCGCTATAGACCAAGGACAATTACCTAGAGGATGCAACAACATAAGGGGTTAGAGTAAACCATTTAACTTCACTAGGGATGATGCAAGCTCGCCTTTTTCGGGAGAAATGGAGTTAAACTCTAAGGACACGCCCTTTTGTTTTGACAAAAGGGGGAGAAGAGTGTAAACGGAGAAGGTAATGTAAAGGTATTATGAGGATACAAGTAACTTTTACATTTACTATATATTACGTTTACATGTTTTGTCATCATCAAAAAGGGGGAGATTGTTGGTGCAAATATTACGGTATTTAATCTACACATTCTCGTTTGTTTTGATAATGACAAAATTATGACTTGTAATACATATCGTTAAATGTACAAGTTACTCGTAATCATACTTCGTCTCAACATTCATTAACATCTATCGACGTCTCATATCCTCGTATGTTACAACACAGGTTCGTACATGTTTGTTATGTTGCATTATGATCAAAACCTTATTTCACATTTTTGCATTTCATACAAACGCATCACTTTTATATTTACACTAAAGTTTACGCCTAAATATATTTTACAAGTAAACTTTATTTTGACAAGCATTCAACTAAACCTTTTATCTTTACAAAGTTTATTTTCCTTTAAATAAAAAGTAATTTACATCAGGTCTTACATCATCTATATCTTGCAAAATCTCTCAAAGATTACAAAAGATTTTTCTTGATTCGGATGAACAGTAGCCGGTTCCATAGGAGCGTCGCCGGTTCCATTGGATTTACAAGCCGGTTCCATTGCTATAGTGTCGTCGGATCTATTCGGCTTTCCTATAAATAGAGGATTCTTTTCAATCCGTTTTTCACCACTTTTAACACACTTTATCCATCATTTTTCACACATATATATCTGTAAGAATGCATCCATAAAACCCCATGATCATAATGCATCTAACTCTCATTTTGTTATAAGCATATACCTGAAATGATCTATCGAATCAAGCATCGAGATCTTGCCATCCATATCCACCTAAGCAAGAGTTCTTGCCATTTCCATCCATCATCAAGCATATACAGAAGAAGATCTACAAGACTAGAGATCTCATGTCATTCATCCATTTGAATACTTTCCATCAATGAAAGTTATTTTAGATCATCACTCATTCATTTGCATTTATCAATCAAACACCATGTAATATGTAGAGGTTATATGAGTTATTTCTAGCGGGTTAGAACATGGGTTTTATTAGTGTGTTGAAAGGGATGTTAGGTTGGTTTTACCTTGATCTAGAACTCGGTATTTAGCTTTGTACCGGATAAAGTGTAAGCGACGATGGGTTGGTTCTACCCGGTGTGTAAGAACTCGGTATTTAGCTTTGTACCAAAAAAAGTGTAAGCAACGTTGTGTAAGGTTTTCTCCGCCGAGAAGGGAGCTTGTTGATCTAGTGAAGTAACTCTCGAGTTGGGTACTCGGGGAGTGGAGTAGGGCGGAGAGGAGCTCCGTGACCGAACCACTATAAATCATCGTGTTCGGTTTGCTTTCTCTTTACATATCGTTATTTCTTTACGTTTTAATTATGCTTATGTTGTGGTTTGATGCTTATGCTACTTGCTTGTTGATTGGTCTCCATTATACATATAGTCGTAGACTATAATCGATACTTTTCATATTACGTCGTGTTTGTTTGGTCATTTGATACAAAAGTTTTTAAATTTTAATCACTCAGCATGAAATTCCAGATGGGGGGCGTAATCTATCCTATATAGTTTTTATTTTGTTTTGAGTCATTTCTGCCGACCCAATATCTTGATTTAAATCATGTTTTTATTTGTTTGGTCATTTGATACAAAAGGTTTTAAATTTTAATCAAAAACGTATTCACCCCCTCTATGTTTTCTACAAAGTTTACTAGTCAAACTAGATGCATGTGTGCAAGAGGATCACATGTTTATGTTGCATGGATGGTTGGTGCATGAAAGTGACTTATTAAGAAGTCATTTTCTCTTTTTACATGCACACATGGATGTATCTTTCAAAAAAACGATACCATTTCTTTAATTTTTGAACCTAGCTGAATTTTTGGAAGAAGAGGAGGAAGCAAAATTCGATATTTTTTAATTTAAGATAGATAGTGGTTGATAACTTAGGTTTTCATGTAAAGGTGGTAGGTTTCCAGTGTTCCGTTGGGCATGAAATAATAAAAACACGAAACACACGCGAAAAACGTAAAAGTCTTAAACGTAAGTGTACATAACCTATCTAACAATATAGAATGACTATGATGCGTAATATTTGAGTAGACTTAATTTAGTCCGAAGTCAGAACGCATCCGATAATGTATTTCAGTTTTACGCGGGATAACTTCCTGGTTTTAGGTCAAATAACACGTAACTTATAAAAGTTAAAATAATGCACGTAAAATATAGAATATTAAGATGGGAATTTACGGAGTGTTACAGTCTTTCCCTGTTAAAATAGCTTTGTCCCCAAAGCTCACGTTGTGGCATTCGGCGAGGTGCGGGTTCTACGAAGAGGTGTGGATACTTCTTTCGAATTTGGTCTTTACGCTCCCATGTAAATTCAAGACCTCTTCTTGAATTCCAACATACTTTCATAATCAGGATACGGCTTTGCTTCAAACGTTTGACCTTACGGTTCATAATTTCAACCAGTTCTTCGACAAAATAAAGCTTGTCGTCGATTTAGATTTCATCTAATGGGATAGCAAGTGTTTTGTCAGATAGATACTTTTTCAGGTTCGACACATGAAAACTACTATTAACTCTGCACATTTGTTTCGGGAGTTTGAGTCGATATGCAACAGTTCTAACTTTAAGGGGACACTTGGTAAGATGGAATGGAAAAGTAAGAAACGGAATGAGAAAGATTTTCTTAGTTTGGTACATCAAATAATGAGAATAGATAATTAAAATATGATTCTTTGGAAAGCAAATCCATTCTTTAAAAAAAGTGAAGAATGGTGAGAATCACCAACTTGAAAATAAAAAAACTATGTAAAAAAGGAGTAAAATTTGAGTAGACTTAATTTAGTCCAAAGTCAGAATGCATCCGATAATGTTTTTTTGTTTTACGCGGGATAACTTCCCGGTTTTAGGTCAAATGACACGTAACTTATAAAAGTTAAAATAATGCACGTAAAATGTAAAATATTAAGCTAGGAATTTACGGAGTGTTACAGTATTTCCCTATTAAAATAGCTTTTTCCCCAAAGCTCACGTTGTGGCATTCGGCGAAGGTGCGGGTTCTATGAAGAGGTGTGGATACTTCTTTTGAATTTGGTCTTTATGCTCCCATGTAAATTCAGGTTCTCTTCTTGAATTCCAACATACTTTCACAATTAGGATACGGATTTGCTTCAAACGTTTGACCTTAAGGTTTATAATTTCAACCAGTTCTTCGACAAAATGAAGCTTATCGTCGATTTAGATTTCATCTAATGGGATAGCAAGTGTTTTGTCAGATAGACACTTTTTCAGGTTCGACACATGAAAACTACTATGAACTTTGCACAGTTGTTTCGGGAGTTCGAGTCGATATGCAACAGTTCTAACTTTAACGAGAAACTTGAAAGGTCCAATATAACGCGGGTTAAGCTTTCCCCGTTTGCCGAAACGTATCACCCCTTTACATGGGGAAACTTTCAGCATGACTTTATCTCCAACTTGAAACTCAAGAGGTGTATGCCTCACATCGGCGTAACTCTTTTGGCGATCATGAGCAGCTTGAATTCGGCTTTTGATTTGAATAATCTTCTAAGTTGTTTCATGAACGATTTCTGGGCCAGTGAGTTGGCTATCTCCAATCTCAGCCCAACAGATAGGTGATCAACACTTACGACCATACAATGCCTCGAATAGAGTAGCCTTAATGCTTATGTGATAATTGTTGTTGTACAAAAATTCCACTAAAGGCAAATATCTATCACAGTCCTTTCCAAAATCAATCACAGGGGAACGTAGCATATCTTCTAGTGTTTGAATGGCCCTTTCACTTTGACCATCAGTTTGTGGATGATAAGCCGTACTCATATCCAGCTGAGTACCCAAAGCTTTCTGAAGTGACTTTCAGAAATGAGATGTGAATCTGCTATCTCGATCAGAGATGATCGAAACTAGCACTCCATGCCTCGATACTACTTCCTTCAAGTACTGCCTTGTTAATTTCTCCATTGAATCTATTTCCTTCATTGGTAGAAAATGTGCAGATTTGGTGAGTCGGTCGATGATTACCCAAATTGTATCGTGACCACTCGACGTCTTAGGCAGTATCGTGACGAAATCCATAGTTATCTTCTCCCACTTCCACTGGGGAATCTCAGGTTGAACCAATAAACCAGATGGCTTTTGTTATTCGGCCTTAACCTTGGCACATGTCAGATATTTACTGACGTAGGTGGCAATTTCTGCTTTCATATTGGGCTACCAATATAACTTCTTGAGACCATGATACATCTTATCTGATCTAGGATGAATGGAGTACTTAGACTTGTGTGACTCATTCATGATCAAGTCTCTCAACCCTCCAAAACGTGGTACCCAACTCTGTTTCTCAATACAGAGTGTTCCATTGGCACGTGTTTCGAACTCCTTGTTCATACCATAGAGGTTTTCTTCTGAAACATTTTCTTCTTTCATTGCTTCAGCTTGAGCATTCAAAATCTGAGATGGAAGGTTTAAGTCGATTGTCATCATTAAGGCTCGAACTCGTAGCGGCTTAATCCTTTCCTTTTGGCTTAAGGCATCTGCCACCACGTTCGCCTATCCCAGGTGATAACGAATCTCACAATCATAATCACTCAACAGTTCCAACCATCGGCGTTGTCTCATGTTCAACTCCTTCTGATCAAGTGTAATACTTCGTAAATTCAAGTAAATAATTTATTCTTATTTTATTTATATTTTTACCTTTGAGTAAAATTTATCTTTACTATTTACCCGATTTGGTAATTTCTCATTCCTAGTTAAGTTTGAGCCTTATTTAGGTTTATTATTTGTCTATGTGCCCTCCGTAATTTATTATTTTACCAAAGTATCCCATATGTTATGAATTTTATTTTTTTAACTTATTCGTTTTCGCATCGTGGTTCCGCCTAAACCCTTGTTATATCTTACGTTATCACCGTTAGTCTAAAAAAATACCCACTTATTTATACTGTGTATAAAAAAATATATAACAAACCCCTCCACCACCCCATTTGGGGTGGCAAAGGGGATCCACATGGTTAAACCATGTGGAGATAAACCCCAAGTTAGCTAGAACACTTGTCCAAGTGATCTAGCCATTTTGCATGTATCTTCTAATCAAAACCACCAAACTCTCTCACTTTCACATAGTAAAAAAAAGATAGAACCCTCTCTTGCTCTCTAAAATTGCCGACCACATAGACATACAAACACTCATTGTAGACAAAAATTTCTATTGCAATCTCTTACAACTTTATGTAGTCTTTATCCTTGTATTGTGAGATATCTTTGAAGACCAAGAAACTCATTATTTGGTAAGTTTATGGGCTGAATTAGTGGGATGAATTTAGGAGTACTTGCATGGACTTGGTGTGTAGTTGTTGATGGTTTATGGTGATTTTGATAGAGGTTTTTGATAGTTGGTTTTGGTTGTTCTTGAAAGATTGTTGCAAGGTTTAAATTCTAGGGCTTTGTAGGTGATCTTGGTTGGGTTAGATCATAGATTGAAGCAAGGGTTTTGTGGTTTTGGTGGTGGTTGTTGGTTCGAAAATAACAAGAAGAAAAAGGGGTGGATTTTGATATTGTTGCACTAGGTTTTTGTTGTCAACTTTGTAAGATTCTTGCTCCATTTCTTTTTCTTATAAAAGTATAAAAAAAATTCTTTACATTCTGTAAATGAGGAGTATATGTGTTCATGAGTATGTATTCTTAACTCCTATGGCATTGTACAACAGATTCTTAAAGGTAAAAACTTGTAAGGTTGGGATTTGCAACATTTTTGAATTAACAATTTGGACCAGCAGCTATTTAGGTGTATAACGAGATATTTTTGGTCTATGAAGTCCTAGAAAGTTACATAGAAATGTATAGAGATGTCTTAGGTACATTTATCCATTCGGATAGGGCCATAACTATTTCCGATGAGTGAGATATCGCCGAAATGGTGAAACTAGTTAAATAATGAACCCAGAATTTGAATTAGCTATAAGTCAAAAATTTTGTATAACAACACCTATTTTTGTAAAACTGTAGGTTCTAGATATTGAGCTAACTTAGATTTGGCCGCATGTTTTGGCCTCTATGGGCACATGGTCTAGAAGATACACTTAATTTAGTGAAGCGGTAAAATTCTGGAAAATGGCAGCTTTGGTATTAAAGGGTAATTTAGTAAATTCACTTAGGCTCTGGAACATTTTAGGCAGTGGGGCCCACAAATATGGAAAATAAACTCAAAATTCTTTCCGTAGGTGAAAACCTCACATCTAGATCTTTTACGGATTAGGATTTACACGCTTGTGAAGTCGGGTAAATTCAGAATTTGGAAACGACTTGTTGTTATTCTGGAATTTGGAAAAACGGTCTTGCTTCTTAGCTTGTTATAAATCAAATAAAAATCGTATTATTAAAATTATATTAAAATAATAATAATATTAATAACTAATTATAACCTTTTTAATCTTTAGGCTCATAAGGAATGAAAATAGATACATGTTTGGGACTTATTAAAAGATTAGACATTATGTTTTGAGGTTTAGAAAAATAGATACATGTTTGGGACTTATTAAAACTGATTAGACATTATGTTTTGAGTAAATTGTAATTCATAAAAGCATAAGTACAATGCCATACTTTTTGGAAAAACATTTTATAAAACGTACTTGTTCTTTTATGTGAATGTTGTGTATTATATTATTTTATTGCTAAGTTATGTTGTTATCTCTATGTTGCTCCTAGGATTTTATTGCCTATTTCGACGTTCGTTTCATCACTTCTTGACGTCATTTTTGTTGATTCATATTAAATCGCTAAAAGGTGCGTTCATAGCCTTTTTTCTACTTAATTGTTTTACAAAACTCTACGGGGTAGATTATATGCTATGCTTTTACGTTTGGACACAAGTGTTTAAAAACCGTATGCTATGCCTGATATTATTGCCTAAGTCCCGCTACTGCCATTTAAGTCCCCTTTGAATCATGAACCGTTAATTGCTATTATAGTAAGCGTGAGTGTTGTGGATAGATCTATTGTGACTGACAATCCCCGTCCGGGTAGTTAAACCTTTGTGCCATGTCAAACGGACGCATTTAACATTTGTAGTACTAATTAGGGTGTTTGGCAGAACACCCTACATTTTTGGGGCATCAACATTGCATTGATTGCAATACTTGTTAAGGCTCGGTGTTATGAGTTTAGTGCAATAATAATTGTTTTGACATATGAATGTGTTTCATTGTTGCCTTCTTACTCAATTTTTGTTGACCGTTTTAGCATATTTTAATCTTAGGTCCTAAGATATGATTGCTTGGATGGGAGCCGCGTGGATATCATTGGATGGACTTTGTTGTTAATTTTCTTTTGATGAAACTAAAATCTTAAAAACTTATGTCATGTTTTAAACTTATGTATGTTTTGAATGCTTGTGTCATTTTGAAACTTATGGGACCTTGTTGTGAAACAATGATAATGCAAGTATCGAATTTATAAAATTTTATCTTTTAAAATGTCTCTTTTGAGGTCATTCCTATGACTTGGTACATTGTTCTATGATGTCCGCACCCGGTTACCTTCCTGTTTGCTATCAAATTTTAGGGTGTGTGATAGTTGTATAAGAGCTACAGTCACTAGAGAAAAGAACTGGAGTCGTTTTCAAACTAGACTATGTCTATTTTTCAAAAAGAATAAGCGTCTGTCTCGTTTCTATCGGATATCCACGCACACATTACCTGATTCCTTATTTACTCCCTTTCGTGCATTTATTTGACTTATATATATATATATATATATATATATATATATATATATATATATATATATATATATATATACTTTATAATATATATAGATTTTACTTTGACTTTCTTTTCGATACTTTGCGTATATCTTTTAGCGTTCGCTTTTAATTTATATAATGGTAAAATTATATAAATAGTGAATTATTCATGAGATTATTTTTGCTATTTATGAAAAGCATCATTGTTTTTAATTTATCAAAATTTTAATTTATAAAATTTAAATAAATAAATGCTTATTTATTTATATACTTTTATATCTTTTGTAGCATCAATGGCTGCTTCACTGTCATCTGATTCACGTTGTTTCGATTCTCAGAGGACGACCCGGCTTTTAATATCGAGGAGTTTGTAAAAGAGCATTTGAGGAGGAATACAGAAAGCAGAAGAGCCAGTGAAGGTTTAAGATGTGATTGTTGCTTGTGTGGTGGTGTAGCTTCAGGTTGGAAGGTCCCTTGAATGGTTTTTCTGTTCGATTGGGTATTGTATGATTTTCGTTTGTGTCTAAGCAAGTTTTAGAGAGTACAAAACGCGGACTATACGAGTTTGAGTAGAATGAAGTAACACGAAGATATTTGTCATTTTCTGATTTTTTGCTAGTTAAATTTTTTTTTTTGTAAATTTTTTGATTTTTTTGAAAATCTTTGGGTGGTGAAAAATTTTTTTTGAAGACCATGTGAAGGTAAAGGAAAAGAAGAAAAAGAGAAATGTTAAAGTTTAAATGAGGTTATGGAGAGAGAGGGGGAATGAGGGAAGGAAGAGAAGGAGCAGAGTAGTTTTGAAGGGAAGCATGAGGTGGAATTTATAAAATTTTAATTTTATAAACATTTAAATAATAAATGCTTATTATTTATATACTTTTATATCTTTTGTAGCATCATGGCTGCATCACTGTCATCTGATCACGTGTTCGATTTCTCAGAGGACGACCCGGCTTATAATATCGAGGAGTTTGAAAAAGAGCTAGAGGAGGAACCAGAAGAAGAGCCAGAGAAGGAGTTTGAAGAAGAGCCGAAGGAGGAACCGGAAGAGAAGGCCAAGAATGGAGGCCTAAGGAGGTCACTAGAGTGTCTCCCATTACTCCACCACCATTGTCAGAGCCATCGTCAGACTCTAAATTCACTGCTCCTGTTACTGCTAGCAGGACACACTAGATGCCACCTTCTGGCAGTACATTCGATGTGGAAGGACCCTCGACTGTGTCTTTACTTCCCCCGACCCTCTTGGGCTGCGAGGTTAAGAGGTTGAGGAAGGATACTGAGATTATATTCAGTGGTGTGAGATGTTTAGAGCGGGGTGCGAGGACCCGTCAGCCTGAGATTGATACAGCCCATTCGAGGGTTGATGGGCTTAATGATCCTATGGACACATATATTTATGACCTAGGATTTATTGAGAGAGACGCGACTAGGACCAGTGATATGGTCTTAGCACTGGAGGATGAGGGTCGTAGGTTGAGGAGGCATTTGGACTCACTTGAGGCTAGTCATACTTTGATGGCCATGGATCGGGAAAGGTTAGAGAGAGTTCTATAGCATGCAATTTTGGATGACTAAGAGGATGGGATAGGGTGCCATAGAGGCACGCCCTAGTGATAATATCGATGTATTAGCATTTTATGGGACTACACAGCCTCCCGAGCCTCTGGGAGTGCCTGATGGTTCTCAGTAGATATACTTTTATGTTTTCTAGTGTAGGATCTATGTATTACCACTAAACTACTAGTGTCAGCTAGTGTTGTAATGCTGTCGGGTGTAATTTTGTTCACTTTTGTAAACACCACAGCTTATTTAAAACTTATCTTATTATTGTAATGAAATTATGGTGCTTAATGAAGTATCATTTGGTTATCATGATTGTTTATATTAACATTCTATCTCATTTCTTTTATTACCATCATGTATCTCGACTTTGCATACCTTTACAAATTCTTATTGAGTTGTGTATTTGTGTTGTTGATAGAACCATGCCACCTAGGAGATTGAAGCGAAGAGCCGTTGAAAGACTTGTGAAAAACTAGGAAGCTGAGGCTATTGCCGAATATGAAAGAAGTAGAATCGACCTAAAAAATGCTGGAGGATCTGGACTGACAAATGCTGGAGGAGTTAATGCACCAGAAGCGCTTGGATGCTCATACAAGACATTCCTGAATTGCAAGCCTCATCCATTCAATGGGACTGAGGGTGTTGTCGTACTAAGTCGCTGGTTTGAGACGATGGAGTCGTTGTTTGAAATCAGTAAGTGTGTTGAGGAGGACAAGGTTAAGTTTGTTGCTTGCGCCCTAGAAGGGTGTGTACTAACATGGTGGAATGGTAATGTCCACACTTTAGGACTCAGTAATGCCAACCGAATCCCCTGGAGTGATTTGAAAAGTATGATGACTACTGAATACTGCCCAGGGACAGAAATTCAGAAGATAAAGCAGGAACTATGGACGCTTACCCTAAAAGGGGGTGACATTGAAGGATACAATAATCGTTTTCATGAGCTAGCATTGATGTGTCCTGATTTGGTTACACTTGAAAGAAAGAAGATTGAACGCTATGTTCGGGGACTTCTTGAGAGAGTCAAAGAGAATGTCACCTCTTCCAAGCCTGCGAATCGTCATGAAGCAATTAATATGGCTTGTGAGTTGGTTGAATAAGAAATTCAAGCTAAGGCAACAAGAATTAGAGAAAGCAACAAAAGAAAATGGGAAGATCACCAAAGGAACAACAAAAACAACAACCGCAAAAACAATACCCATCATCAACAACAAAATTAAAGACAGGAAGCCGCTAAAGCCTATATGGCAGCCCCAACTAAAGGAAGAGGCTATGTTAGGAGTTTACTACTTTGCAACAAGTGTAGGCTGCACCATTTTGGCCTGTGCCCTCCCAGATGTGGTAAATGTCATAAAATTGGGCATCATGAGAAAGACTGTCAAGTTAGGGCTCCAACAGCAGGTGGTAACTCTCAGCAGAATGTGACGTGTTTCAGTTGTGGAGAGAAAGGGCATTACAGGAACATGTGTCCAATGAGAAAAGATCTACAAAATAAGAATTCTCATGGAAGAGCATATGTTATAAGAATTGATGACCCTCAACAGAATTCGAGTGTAGTCACGGGTACATTCTTAGTTAATGATCACTACGCTAGTAATTTATTTGATTCGGGTGCTGAGAAAAGCTTTGTGTCTACTGCATTTACTTCCTTTATTGACATTGCTCCTGCTTCTTTATACACTAGTTACGATGTAGGATTAGCATATGGAAAGGTTGTTAGCAGCAACACCGTTTTGCGTGGTTATACTTTAGCATTGTTCAACCATTTGTTCAAAATAGACCTACTACCGACCTGATTAGGAAGTTTTAATGTTATAGTAGGTATAGATTGGCTGTCGAATCACCGAGCAGAAATTGTTTATTTCGAGAAGATAGTTTGGATTCTGCTACCGAATGGCGAGACACTTGAAATTCAAGGTGAAAGGCCAGAAAAAGATCTAAGATTTCTTTCGTGCATGAAGACTGATGAGAAGAATCTTGAGGACATTCCTATCGTTCGTGATTTTTCGGAAGTATTTCTGGATGATTTATCAGGTTTACCCCCTGTGTGTGAGGTAGAAGAATTCCTCATCGACCAGATTCCTGAATTATGCGTAGCCAATAGTAAGATTGTCGCATCGATTGGCACCTTCCTAGATGTTAGAATTGGCTAATCAGCTTAAAGAACTCCAAGACAAGGGTTTTATTCGACCTAGTCATTCACCATGGGGAGCACCAGTGCTATTTGTCAAAAAGAAGGATGGAGCTTTGAGGATGTGTATTGACTACCGAAAATTAAACAAGTTAACCATAAAGAATCGTTATGCACTCCCTAGAATTGACGATCTATTTGACCAGCTACAAGGCACGTGCTATTTTTCTAAAATAGAATTTCTTTTGGGTTATCATCAGCTAAGAGTTCATGAGGCAGACATTCCGAAAACCGCGTTTAGGACTCGATATGGACATTTTGAGTTCATAGTTATGCCGTTTGGATTGACAAATGCGCCAGCAGTTTTCACGGACATGATGAACCGTGTCTGCAAGCCTTACCTTGACAAGTTTGTCATTGTATTTATCGATGATATCCTGATTTACTCAAAGTCGAAGGAGGAACACGAAGTCCATCTGAAGTTAATTTTAGAGTTGCTTAAGAAAGAGAAGTTGTACGCCAAATTCTCAAAGTGTGAATTTTGGCTGCAAGAGGTACAATTCTTGAGGCACGTGGTTAACCAAGATGGTATCCATGTAGACCCTAGTAAGGTTGAGTCAGTTAAGAACTGGAAGACCCTCGAAGACCAACAGAGATTCGTTCGTTTTTAGGGTTGGCAGGTTACTACCGAAGATTCATATAATAACTTTTTCTAGATTGCAAACTCGCACCCTATTAATCAAAAGAATAGAAGTTTGAGTGGGGTGTTTACAAGAAGATGCTTTTCACATTATTGAAGGTGAGTTGTGTAATGCTCAATGTGTAGCACTTCCCGACGGACCAAATGACTTTGTGGTCTACTGTGACGCATCAAACCAAGGTTTCGGGTGTGTGCTGATGTAGAGGGGCAAGGTGATCGCGTACGTGTCCAGACAACTTAAATTGCACAAGAAGAATTATATCACTCATGATTTAGAGTTGGGCGTTGTGGTATTCGCTCTTAAAATCTAGAGACACTATATATATGGGACAAAAAGTGTTATCTACACTGACCATAGAAGTCTCCAGTACATTTTTGATCAAAAGGAGTTGAATATGCGTCATAGGAGGTGGATTGAGCTTCTTAGTGACTATGACTGTGAGATCCGTTACCATTTGGTAAGGCAAATGTAGTGGCGGATGCATTGAGTGGGAATGAGAAGGCGAGTGCGTGCTATGAGCATGACAATCTATTCTGGCCTTAAGACCATGATTTTGGAGACACAAGGTGAAGCATCCAAGGATCTCAAAGCCCCAGTCGAATAACTAAGGGGGCTGGATGCGCAATTTGAACGACGGGATAATGGTGGAATTTACTTCATGGATCGGATTTAGATTCCATCAATTGGGGATGTAAGAATGCTAATTATGGGTGAAGCACACACTTCTAAATACTTTGTACACCCGGGCGCGGATAAGATGTACTATGATTTAAGGGATCTATATTGGTGGTCGGGAGTGAAGAAATACATTGCAAGATACATTGACAAGTGCTTGACCTGCTTAAAGATTAAAGCCGAGCATCAGAGACCCTCATGACTACTTCAGCAACAGAGATTTTCCTCTGAGTGAAATTGGGGAAGAAAATTACCATGGATCTTGTTACGAAATCGCATGAGCAACTGGCGTTATGATACGATTTGGTCATGTGGACATGTGGACCAAGTCTGGCCACCTTTTTAACCATTAGTGAGAGGTTACAAAATTGATAATCTAGCAAGAATCTACATCAACAAAATTGTACCGAGACACGATGTGCCTGTGTTAATCATCTCAGATCGTGATAGTAGATTCACTTCACGGTTCTGGCAGACACTTCAAGAGGCACTGGGAACCCGATTGGATATGAGTACGGCTTACCATCTTCAGACCGATGGTCAGAGTGAACGTACTATTCAACCTTGAAAATATATGACCAGGGCTTGTGTACTGATTTTGGAGGCAGTTGGGGATACTCATTCTTCCTTGTGGAGTTTTCCGACAATAACAGTTACCTTGCAAGATAAAATGTGCATTGTCGTTTGAAGCGTTATACGGGCTAAGTGTAGATCACCCGTTATTTAGGCGAAAGTTGGTGAAAGTTAGTTAATAGGTCCAGAAATTATGCAAGAGACAACTGAAAAGATTATGCAGATCAAAGAAAGGCTGAAGACAGCAAGAGACCGCCATAAAAGCTATGCCGATAAGAGACGTAAACCCCTCGAGTTTAATGTCAACGGTCGTGTGTTACTCAAGGTGTCGCGTGGATAGGGTGTTAGTACGGTTTTGGAGGAAGGGAAAGTTAACACCACGGTATGTTGGAACATTCGAGATTTGAAAGCGAGTCAGACCCGTAGCTTATCGTCTGAGACTACCGCAAGAACTAAGTAGTATTCATGACACATTCCACGTGTCGAATCTCAAGAAGTGCTTGGCAGATACCAACCTACAAGTGCCATTGGAGGAAATCAAGATTAATGACAAATTGCACTTATGTCGAAGAACCTGTCGAGCTTTATAGTTCGCGAAGTGAAGAAGTTGAAGCAAAGATAGGGTTCCACTTGTTAAATTTCGTTTGTGGAAAGTTCAAGAACAAGTACCTGCATCTTTTCGCAACCACCTCGTCTGCTACAGTCACTAGTTGAACTCTGGAACCAGAATTCCCTAAGGGGGGTTGACTGTATACTTTGTAAATTCAGGTAAATAATTTATTCTTATTTTATTTCTATTTTTACCTTTAAGTAGAACTTATCTTTACTATTTACCCGATTTGGTAATTTCATGTTCCTAGTTAAGTTTGAGCCGTCTTTAAGTTTATTATTTGTCTATGTGCCCTCTGTAATTTATTATTTTACCAAAGTATCCCATATGTTACGATTTTTTTTTTTAATTTATGTGTTTTAGCGTCGTGGTTCCGTCTAAACCCTTGTTATATCTTACGTTATCACCATTAGTCTAAAAAAATACCCACTTATTTATACTTTGTGTTGGGAATTAAAAGTCTTCTTAATACTGTTAAATATTAATGCTTCTAGTCAATGATAAAAGAAAAGTTTCAACTAGAGACATTAATGGTGATTGAAGACTTTAATGTTGGTTGAAGACTTTATGTTGATTAAAGACTTTATGTTGATTAAAGACTTTATGATGATTGAAGACTTTATGTTAATGAGAAGTTTAATTGAGGTGATTAATGTTGATTGGGGAGTTACAATTGATTGTGGAAAGTATTGAATACATTTGATTAATGTTGATCAAAGGTATTTCATTTTAGACAAAAATTTCTATTGCAATCTCTTACAACTTTTATGTAGTCTTTATCCTTGTATTGTGAGATACCTTTGAAGACTAAGAAACTTATTATTTGGTAAGTTTAGGGGCTGAATTAGTGGGATGAATTGCAAAGTAGTTGCATGGACTTGGTGTGTAGTTGTTGATGGTTTATGGTGATTTTGATAAAGGTTTTTGATAGTTGGTTTTGGTTGTTCTTGAAAGATTGTTGCAAGGTTTAAATTCTAAGGCTTTGTAGGTGATCTTGATTGGGTTAGATCATAAATTGAAGCAAGGGTTTTGTGGTTTTGGTGGTGGTTTTTGATTTAAAAATAACAAGAACAAAAATGGGTGGATTTTGATTTTGTTACACTAGGTTTTTGTTGTCAACTTTGTAAGATTCTTGCTCCATTTCTTTTTCTTATAAAAGTATAAATATATTTTCCTTTACATTTTGTAAATGAGGAGTATATGTGTTCATGAGTATGTATTCTTAATTTCTAGAGAAATGTACAATAGATTCTTAAAGGTAAAAACTTGTAAGATTGGGATTTGCAACATTTTTGAATTGACAATTTAGACCAGCAGCTATTTAGGTGTATAACGAGATATTTTTGGTCTATGAAGTTCTGCAAAATTAGATAGGGATGTAGAGATATGTCTTAGGTACATGTAGTCGTTCGAATGGGGCCGTAACTATTTCCGATGAGTGAGGTATCGCCGAAATGGTAAAACTAGTCAAATAATGAACCCATAATTTGAATTAGCTAAAAGTCAAAATTTTTGTATAACAACACCTATTTTTGTAAAACTGTAAGTTTTAGATATTCAGATAACTTAGATTTGGCCGTGTGTTTCGGCCTCTACGAACACAAGGTTTAGGAGATACACTTAATTTAGTGAAGCGGTTAAATTCTGGAAAATGGCAGCTTTGGTATTAAAGGGTAATTTGGTAAATTCACTTGGGCTCTAGAACCTTTTGGGCAGTGGGACCCACAAATCTGGAAAATAGAGTCAAAAATCTTTTTGTAGGCGAAAACCTCGCATTTAAATCATTTACGGATTAGAATTTACACGCTTGTGAAGTCGGGTAAATTCAGAATTTGGAAACGACTTGTTTTAAACTCATAATAAAAACGTATAAACTTTTATTGATTAGGTTCACAAGGAATGAAAGTAGATACATGTTTGGAACTTATTAAAACAGATTTGACATTATGTTTTGAGTAAATTGTAATTCACAAAAACATAAGTACAATGCCATACTTTTCGGAAAAACATTTTATAAAACGTACTCGTTCTTTTGTGTGAATGTTGTGTATTATATTATTTTATTGCTAAGTTATGTCGTTATCTCTAGGTTGCTCCTAGGATTTTATTGCCTATTTCGATGTTTGTTTCGTCACTTCTTGACGTCATTTCTGTTGATTCATATTAAATCGCTAAAAGGTGCGTTCATAGCCTCTTTTTCAACTTAATTGTTTTATAAAACTCCACGGGGAAGATTACATGCTATGCTTTTACGTTTGGACACAAGTGTTTAAAAACCGTATGTTATGCCTGATATTATTGCCTAAGTCTCGCTACTGCTATTTAAATCCCCTTTGAATCATGAACCGTTAATTGCTATTGTAGTAAGCGTGAGTGTTGTGGATAGATCTATTGGGACTGACAATCCCCATCCAGGTAGTTAAACCTTTGTACCATGTCAAATAGACGCATTTAACATTTGTAGTACTAATTAGGGTGTTTGGCAGAACACCCTACATTTTTGGGGCATCACCATTGCATTGATTGCAATACTTGTTAAGGCTCGGTGTCATGAGCTTAGTGCAATAATAATTGTTTTGACATATGAATGTGTTTCATTGTCGCCTTCTTACTTAATTCTTGTGGTCCATTACCTATTTAATTAAACCTATGAATATCACTCAACAATTTGCGTTGACCGTCTTAGCATATTGTAATCTCAGGTCCTAAGGTATGATTGCTTGGATGGGAGCCACGTGGATATCAATGGATGGACTTTGTTGTTAATTTTCCTTTGATGAAACTAAAATCTTAAAAACTTATGTCATGTTTTAAACTTATGTATGTTTTGAATGCTTGTGTCATTTTGAAACTTGTGGGACCTTGTTGTGAAACTCTGATAATGTAAGTATCAAATTTATAAAATGTTATCTTTTAAAACGTCTCTTTTGAGATCATTCCTATGACTTGTACATTGTGCTATGACGTCGCACCCCGGTTACCTTTCCACTGCTATTAGATTTTAGGGGTGTGACATCAAGAATATGTTGCAAGCTCTTTTGATCAGTGAACATGATGCACTTTGTGCCATAAAAATAGTGTCTCCACATCTTGAGTGCGAATACTACCGATCCTAATTCCAAGTCATGATTCGAGTAGTTCTTCTCATGAATTTTTAGTTGGCGGGATATGAAGCATCGCAATAAACTACGAAGTTTTTGGTTCCTTCGGGTAATGCCAAAATCAGCACACTACACAGCTTCTGCTTTAGTAGTTGGAATGCATCTTCTTCCTTTTATCCCCAGTCAAACTTCACGCTCTTCTGAGTCAAATTGGTCATAGGTTTAGCGATCTTTGAGAAACCTTCGATAAACCGTCTTGGTTGGTACGTACCAGCAGACCTAAAGAATTGGCGAATTTTCGTTGGAGTCTTGGGCGATGCCCAATATTTAATTGACTCAATCTTAGCAGGATCAACGTGAATTCCTTCACTATTAATCATGTGACTGAGAAATTGCACATTTGGAAGCCAAAAATCACACTTTGAAAACTTGGCGTACAACTCCTCATTCGTAATTCCAAGATTGACTTAAGATGTTCTTCGTGTTCTTCCTTGCTCTTGGAATAGATCAATATGTCATCGATGAACATGATCACGAACTTATCCACGTACGGTTTGCACACCCGATTTATCAAAACCATGAATACCGCTGGTGCGTTAGTCAATCCAAAAGGCATTACTTGGAACTCGTAATAACCATAACGAGTCCTAAACGCTGTCTTTGGAATATCTTCTTCTCGAACTCTAAGCTGGTGATATCCAAACATCAGGTCGATCTTTAGCAATTGATCAAACAAATCGTCAATTACTGGGAGCTAGATATTGGTTTCTTCAGTAAGTTGTTCTGTTCACAGTTAATTCTATACACTCTATTATGACCCATCTTTCTTTTTGACAAACAAGAACAAAGCTCCCTAGGGTGAGGAACTAGGTCTTATGAATCCTTTCTCCGTCAGTTCTTGTAGTTGGCTAGACAATTCTTGCATTTCACACGGTGCCAGCCTATATGGGTCTCCTGCTACAGGTGCAGCACCAGGGACTAAGTCGATTTAAAATTCAACTTGTCGAGCGGGTGGAAGTCCTGGCAAGTCTTCTAGAAAGACTTCCGGGAAATCTCGTACGATCGGCACATCTTCAAGTCGCTTCTCCTCTAACTTGTCTTCCGTCCTCTTCTCGATAATCTGTGCCAGAAATACGTGGCACCCCTTTTGAATGTACTTTTGAGTTTTGGTGGTTCAATCTCGAGTTACTCCCACCATCACTTCTATCACCTTGAATTGTTAGTATCTGGTTGTCGTAGGGGATTCGTACAATTTTCTCGTCGTAAACAATAACGGCGCGGTATTTCGATAACCAATCCATTCTAATAATTACGTCGAAACTATCGAGTTCTACAGGCATTAGGTCAATGTTGAACGATTGGTCAAGCAAATTTAACTAACGTCTAATGTGGTAGGGTTGATGTCAATTAACTAAACGTAGTTGACACAAAGCTTCTATCGGCGTCAAAATCAAATAGGATGTATGCATAACGATTATTGAGGAGGAACGTACCCGTTACAATGTTGGAGTTTGGGTTGGCTTCTCCTCCTCCTAATGCATAAGCCTTCCTATGAGCTTCACTATTAGCAGCTTGCTTCCCACGATTATGGTTCTTCAACTTAGGACAATCATTCTTGTAGTGTCCCTGCCCCCACAACCAAAGCAAGTAACAGTTTTTTGATTCGCAACTAGGGCTCTTTGAGTTGTAGCAGCAACTGCAGCCTTACAATCCCTAGCCATATGGCCAACCTTCTTGCAGTTACTACATCTCACAGTACACTACCCCTCATGGTGCAGCTTGCATTTGTTGCAGTATGGTAGGCTCCCATCATATCCCCTCTTTTCATTGTTTTCATCGTTTCCAATTGTGTAAGCTCGTGTGACATTTTGTCTCTTGAAAGGTGGCTGTTGCACACGGTTATCCTGTGGGTTGTTCTCCAACTACCTCTTGTTCTCAGCATTTCTAGTGGCATAAGCATGAACGTTTTGATCCATTAAGTTGCTGGCCATATTGATGACATCTTGAACTCGAGTGGGCTTAGAGGAGGTCACATTTCCCTTGATGTTATCTAAGAGACCCCAGATGAACCTCTCAATCTTGTCTTCTTCGTCAGGGACCATTCTTGGACACAGCAAAGTCAACTCCTGGAATCGACGTGTGTACCTAGCAACATCAGTCCCTTTCACACTCAGATTCTACAATTTGTTTTCCAATTTCTGAATCTCATTCCTCGGGCAGTAACCTCAATCATCAACTTCATCAACTCCTTCCACGACATCTCATAAGCTTCATCAATCACAACAGTCTGCACATGGGAATTCCATCATGTCAGAGCACCATCCAGCAAAGTGCAAGTAGCAAACTTCACTTGGGAATCCACAGGACAGCTGCAGATACAAAACACGAATTCCATTTTCTCAAACCATCTTGCCAAATCTACAACTCCTTCAGTCCCACTAGAGTTGTGAGGTTAGTAGTTAAGAAAGTCCTTATATGTACAAACTTTAGCAACTGGTGCAACTCCTCATGCACCTCCATTCATTCCATTCTGGTTCCCATTTCCATTGTTGTTACCATTGTTTCCATTTATTCCACCGTTACCATTTCCGTTTCCTCCACCGTTACCATTTCCGTTTCCTCCACCGTTGCCATTTCCGTTTTCATTTCCATTTTCACTTTCACCTTCAATGATGGGTCTGAGGTTACGATTAGCTTCTTGTTCAGCCAACACTTAAGCCACATTGGGAGAAATCAGTTCTTCAATTGCCTCGGGTGTCATTCCAGATCGAGTGATTGTCATTGTTCTAATCACAAAATATACTACACGGTGAGTTTTGGTATGAAAGTTAGTCACCATAAAAGATAAATTGAAATAATAAAATGGAAATATATAACGTAACAGAATCTTATTTTGCCAGAACGAATCAAATAATAACAAAACACGTAAAGAATATAACGGGATCATCATGAATAGATCAAATAAGATAAGTCATCATAACATAAATAATAAGTTGGTTACATCATCGTTTCCCAAAAGATAGGATATATCCCTAATGCTACTACTAGCTAATATTAGTCGATACATAAGTCATGATGCAATAAATCTAAGGACAGTAACCATGACGCCTCATCACAAAGGTCTCAAGTCTCTTGAAATCCTTTTTGTCATAGTAGCGAGACGAACGAATCTGTATCAACTCCACCTGTACATACCGCAAACAGCGCTGAACACTATCATCGCTTTCCCTCTCAACACTCAATGCATCTCGGAGTCTCATGTTACTCCCCTCTAACACTCTAACCCTATCAAGCAGTCTAACCCTCTCCCTCTCATCAGCCACTGCTCTGATCTCCTGAGCCCTCTGCTCCTCCTCAATATCATCAAACCTCTGAGCAGGAAATTCCAACATGTGGTTATACAACTCCTGAATCACATCCTCATGCTCACTCAATCTCTCAACAATGGTAGGCGCAGGAATGTCATCAGGGACCTCTGGCTTAATAACTACATCAACTCCAATCTCAAATATGTCTCCAATACCAGACTCGGCATCATTCTCTGCCTCGGCGTCGGCCTCAGCCTCAGCAGCTGCCGCAGCCTCTGTAGCAATGTCGGCCTCAATATCCGCTAAAATATATGGATCAATGTCTGACTCAGTACTAGCCTCGGAACTGTCCTTGATACTGCCCTGAATGAAAAAGATGCGTGGAAGATCCTTAAACCTCTGGGTTTGGAGGTGGTAGAAGGTCAGCACGTACAGGTGATAAGGCTCCTGGTGTGTGAGCAGTTGAACATACCATGGTAGTCGGGGACCTACATCTCTTCTAAGATGGTCTAGCAGACAGTGATGATAAAGGTGTAACATAGTCAGAAACCTATGGCCTCCTACGAGGTAAAGGTCCTGAAGGTGAATGAGTAGCAGATAAATGTGATAATCTCTCAGATGAAGAAACCGACGAGTCAGAAAGAGAACCCTTAAATGATGACTCAGAAGTAGTTGGTAGATACATAGTAGACAACGGTGTGGCCCTCCATTAGCGATAGGCCACACTATCCCGTGAAGTCCTAATGGGTGGTGGATAAATAAATCTGCGAGGTGTAGGTGTGACATCAACAATGGGAGTAGGTGTGTCACGAGTAGATGGACCAGGCACATCGGATGGTGCAACAGCAGCATATGGTAAAAGTAAATCTGATGATGATGAACATAACAGTAGTCTACGCCTCTTACGAGGTGATGGTGATGGTGAAGAATGCTTAGATGGATGCCCTGATGTAGAACGATATGATGGTAATGATGGTAGAGGTAGCACTTTTTTCCTTGCAGTCAACATCTTACGCACCCCATTAGGTTGGGTACGGTAAGGTCGACCGAAGGGATCTCCTGACCAGGTAAAACAAGAATAGCAGGTCGGCGAGGTAACCCAGGTGATGCAGGTAAAATCTGATGTGATGCGGGTGGTAAACTGGAGTGGGTGGTGGTGATGATGATGACCCAGATGATGATGAACGTAATGCTACCTTGCTCCTCCATTGAGCAATTGCAGCCTCATGTAAATCAAGTAATGAAGGTCTCTTAGATGGATCACTGTTAGAATAGTCTCCTGATATCTCAAAAGAATTAGAAGAAAATAAAAATGAAGAAGTAGATGGTACACTAGGTGCATGTTCTGGTGAAGATGGATCCTCTAATGAACCAGAATTAGTAGAAGAATAAATAACCATGACAAGCACTCTCGTAGGCGAAGTGACAACAACTGCCTCCACCTCCAGAGCAATGGGTGGAATAACAAGGACCTCAGCAGATAAAGCTGGAATGTCATCATGAATAACTAGTGGAATAATAGCAGCTGGCATAACGGTGTCAGATAAAATAATGATGGAAGGAGATGATCCAACACTCTCCTCTGAGGAGTTAGCAAAAATACAAATAATGGGAGCAGCCATAACTTTACACAAGCAAAAATTTATATAAATCTTTTTATATGAAACCATGTAGGATGCGAAAAGTAAACGTGATGCAACGTACTCATGGCAAGAATGAAATGCAAAGTAAATATTGCAATATGAATATAACTAATACTTAGGTAGAAATAGTATTTAGATATATATTAGTAGTAATTGCATATATAAGACAAGTAGAAGTATGTAAGGATCACACATACTGGTTTAGACCAGACCTAATATACTACATGGTTCTCTATAACCTTGGCTCTTGATACCAATCTGTCACACCTCCAAATCGGATCGTAGTGGAAATAAGAATCCGAGGATGTGACGTCATACATATCTCAAACACAAGGCAAGGGAACGACCACTATATAGACATTTTGAAAATAAACACCGTTTCATTGATAAAATATATTTAGTCTTTACAATAATTTAAATGATTTAAATTGTTTAATGCGGAAACTTAAGGAAGTTTTGAAAATAGACAATGGTATTTAAATGATAGATTAAGTTCTTGAAAGACTAGGCCATGCATGAGACACCACATAGCACATCAAAGTTATTCACAACTAAGCACCTAAAAAACATGCTTAAAACGTCAACATAAAGTTGGTAAATTCGTAGGTTTAAGTATAACGTATGTAAGGACCATAAGATTTAACAAAAACGTGTGACTATTGTAACACATACAATATCACTAAAGTGTATTTACGTTGCTTTAAGCTCATGCCACCGAAGCTAAATAATGTATGTAGCATACTAGGTGCCAATTAATACTTGCCCTGATGGTGTCCAACCAAAGACCACCTACAAGCCTGATATGATATACGTCCATTTTAACTAGTCAGTTGGTCAAGTAAGAATTACCAAACCCGAATGGGGCCTATCAGTCCTAATAGATCTATTTATATCACTCGCGCTTACAACACGTAATTAACGGTTCATGATAACAGGCAATTATGGTTTAACGCTACTTAGGATGTAAACGCTTATGTAGAAGGAAATCAATAAGTTTATTGGTAAAACAAGAATGTATTCTCACCCCGAAACAGTTTATGAAAACCATTAAAAAGAGAAAAGTGGGGCTGTGGAACTCACGTGGATACGAGTAGTATCAAGAAATCCAACAAGAAGACGAGTGTCAAACAATCAACCGAGGACATAATTGTGTCGCGTGATTAAAATTCCATAACTATAAATGTAATGTAACTTATTTAAAAGATTCGTTTACTTTTTTATACCTTTGGCAATTGTAATTATTATATATGTTTAAGAATCCATGCCTCTAGAGTCAATTAAATACATACTTACTTTTTTTCTGAAATTCTATCAGTTTTTACTAGTCGTTAACCACACTTAAAGAGATACCAAACGGTCGAATAAGACGTTCTCCTTCTATATCTACCCACATATACATGTTATTAAACCTCAGTATGCTTCCTCTAAATCAATTGACAATTCTAAACCATTTTTAAAAATGCGCGTACGCTACGTTACCCCAATAACAGGTCTGCTGAGACTTGCAAAAAGTTAGCACTATTTGATCACCTCTAACTTTCCAGAAAAATTTAGGAAAAACTCAAGAAGGTAACATAATTATGAAGATGCTACTGTGAGAATTGCGTCGAAAAATATTAAGTTTTAGACCTGCCCTGCCAACTATCACTCTTTACAATCGAATTTCTGGACAGCAAACACAGTCTTTTGACACTTAATCTATGTTTACCCCATTTGACCATTTTTAAAGCATTAAAATCGGTGAGGCTAGTTCGTTAGAAACGTAGACTACGAAGAACTTAATCATAGGGTCTGCAAATTCTAGTAAAGCTGTTGGCATGATCAAGTTACATCACTCGCCATAATGGACTAAATATTCTACACATATACGACCGTATGCTGGGATTTGCCGAACAATTTCCCAATTTCAAATCGCCATAAACTTTTCTGTTTTACTAGGGAAGTTGGAAGCTTAAATTTTACCATACGATTCTTTTATAAAAACCACCACTACACTAATCTCTTAAATCTCAGTTTACAACAACACTCATCTCGCTAATTTAGGCCTAAACCTTCTGGTCTAATTAAGGGTTATAAAATCCTATCAAATCTTCAAACTTTCACCTCAAACATGCTTTCATATATCTTAAATAACCTAATACATTCTTTTTACTCTCTAATTTAGCACAACAACATAAGAATCATACTTCTAATTTATTTCATGATTCTCAAACATATTCAACCTACATGCAAGTTATATATAAGATTAATACAATACTAAAAAGAATAGTTAGAAGCATAAAACGCGGAAATCTAGAGAAGGTAAATCATTTGATATCAAACCCTTGAGGGATTTGATGTTTGGCCGACCACAAGGAGGGACAAAGGAGACCCAAAAACTTTAATCTTCTACACCAAACTTGTTTAAAAACACTAATAATCAACCCCTTGTTACTCCAATATGCGTTAATTTGATCAAAACCCTAAAACCCCAAAATCTTTAAAATCAAAAACTTGAGAAAAACCAATTGCATGTGGGTTAATCTTCAAAGGGATGATGGGGATTAATGTAGGAGTGATGTAGGAATGATTTGGATGTGATGGAAGAAATTTTGGTGATGATCTTGATGGTGGTTGATGTTGTTCGACGAACACAGTGAGAGGAGGAAGAGGGGAGTCGAATTTTTTGTCTGTGTGTGTGTTGGATCTGTTATAAAATAAAAGATTTGGATTTATAAAAAAAATTATCAAAAAAAGGATACTTGGCGCTTGGGGTTTATAAAGAAAAATATTAGGGAGTGTTTGGTTTTTGGTTTTGTTGGAGGAAATACAAATATAAGGGTGTGTTTGGTTTAGGATTTAGTAGGAGTAAAATATAATAAGGGGGTGTTTGGTTTCTAGTTTTGATGGAGCCTAAAACAAATTAAAGGGGTGTTTGGTTTATATATGTTATAAGGAAGGGTTTATCATTAACTACCATAGATAAAAATATATGTTTTATTTTTATTTTTCTAAAACATTTATACCACAATATTTGTTTTTAAAACACGAAGTTAAGATATTAAAAAAAATTGTAAAAACACTATTTTGACGCGGTTTTGGCCAAACGCGGATAAAAGTCGAAAAGTATTAAAATGAAAAATAAATAAGCTCTCGAAGCTAAAATATGGAATTGTTGATTTCTCAAACGTTAAAATGAATAAATATCCAAAGTCTGATTCGAATTTGACTAGGAACGTGAAATTGCTGAATCGGGTAAAGGTAAAAATAAATTTTTTTACTTAACAGTAAAAATAAGAATAAATTATAATAAATTTATTTACCTGAAAATACGAATTCTCACAGTCGATCCCCCTAAGAGAACTCTGGTCCCCAGAGTTCAACTGGCGGCTGCAGACGAGGTGAAGGCGAACAGATGCGGGTACTTATTCTTGAATTGATTCTCACGCTTCATGTGAACTCTGGTCCTTGACATGAGTTTCAACAAAAATTAAATGAACAATAGTTAAAGCATCAAATATATGCAATGAACATGAGAGACAGATAGAATGTCGTGAGAATCCTTAAAAGGAAGGATAAAATACATGACTCAAAGAATATAGCTATTGAAATTTGTATAGTTTTGATAATGATAGTGTCTTTTCTTTGGATACGTCCAGTTAGTGGTTACATTACGATTTGCTTATAAGTTCGCGGAGGTCGATTTGCTATTCATAAAAAAATCCATATAACTTAATTATGAGTTGAAAGAAGTTAATTGCCACAAAGAATGATCGTACGGACGAAGCACGCCTATGTCGAATACACATAAGCCCATCATTCACAATTTCGTCACCTACATATATGAGGCGTCCACAATCCATGTAAGTTGATGAATTAATTATGAACTTATGGCTTCGGTGGTTTATAATTTCCTTATTCAAATGAAGAAGCGTCCTAATTCATTTCAATAAGACGATTATAAATCATCCTACTTAAGCATGGCGACACAAAACACAATATCAAAACAATGTTACAATAAGTAAAAAGGAGTGTCTACTTGACGGCATGATTCTCTCAAAATCATAAGATGTAAACAAGAAAGAGTAATATGGACATTAGTACAATCGCATTCAACAAAGGTTGTGCAAAAGACGACACGATCCGAGTGACAAGATAAAGCCTGTTATCTCCACATTAATTGCAGTTTCAAAAACAATGGACTTAAAATCTCAAACATACGCGATTCAAAAGCATAAGAAGAGTGTTCGGACTCGGAGTCGAACAATAAAATAACAAGTGGAATTGGAAAAAGTAACGATGTCAATATTATCAAAAGGGATTAAAATAATGTCGCACTAATGTTTCGGGATATCACAGCATCGCTATAAAATATCAAAGAAAAAGAACTTATTAAGACTTACCATAGTACTATACATATATGTAGGTAATTATCATTACATAAACATTTCTGTCCTTTGCAATCTGACTTAATGGACCTATATTTCAAAATCCGTAATAGGTATAAATGAACGGTTTTCCCATTTTATAACTCCGTTTGACCCAAAACGAAAGCAGGGCACTTAATATGAAAATATTGGTCTCAAACTCATTTTGAAAATCTAGGCACAATTTATGATTAGTTTAGCCGTTTTAGTCGTAACTCATTCATTCGGAATGGTTACGGCTCTATCCAAAGCCCCACATACACCTTGTATGTTGACCTACCCAACTATGTACTATGGTTACAGGCCTCAAGTTAAAAATTATTCAACATCACACCAACTTTACCCAAAAATTTCTAAAAGTAGGTGAAAGCGACCGAAAATAGTCAACACTTAAATGAATTACTCTTTTATATATGGATGGCGGTAATCCCGAAGATAAAATTAAGAATTTAAAAATAAAATAGCTTACATATGTACGGGTATCCTGATATAGTACTCTCATTAACGTTCGAGGGAGAAAATAAGAAAACAGGAAGTACGCGATAATCAGGGTGGTCAATATATAACCGACCGATATAAGGCAAATAGTATGACGTCATAAGATAGACGTAGGAGAGCAAAATCATAACCAAGTATTATATACTAATTATTAATATAATAACAATAAGGATGCAAAAGGGAGCATATAAGTTACCTGGGAGCAAGCGCGCGCGGATATCGGACAATGGTGAAGGACTCTTAAAATTTTTCGAAAAACGGTTATAGTCTAGTGTTTCGAAAACGACCTAGTTCGCTATAACGAGTGCTCTGATACCAATCTGTAACACCCCCAAAATCACAACATCGCAGCGGAATACCACTTGGGGTGCTACTTCATAGTTCATACACACAAGTTACAGAAAACGACCTCAAAATAGACGTTTAATAAAATGTCACATTCGATTAAAATTTCAGAGTAAAATCAGGTCCCAATAATTTATAATTTAACAAGATTACAAGATTTCAAACGTGAATCATTTTGTATATTTAAGGAAAAATAGTTATCGAATGTGAAGAAAACCAAGTCCTTGAAGTTTTAATATCCACGCGACTCGAATGCTCCCAATGCTCAGCTAGCAAAATGATAACCTGAGAAAATACATGCAAAAACATCAACAATAATGTTGGTGAATTCATAGATTTAAGTAAAAAACTTGTATTGAAATAATCAAAGATATATTTTGGTAAGAAAGTAGCGTTACAACAACTTGAGATGAATTGTTTCAAATCTAAGTAGTATTTTAATAAGATCAAGTCATGAATAGTGTGGACCACATGATTAAAGTAATGTAGGGACAAGAGAAACAAATTCACCATACGTGAATGGAATATATATTATTGCGCTAAGCTCATGACACCGACACCTTAACAAGATTTTTGCCCCAATAAAAGTGGGTTATATCTAATAAAACAAGGATTCCTCAATTGTTAAGTGTGTCAATGGTTATCTAAAAAAACCACATAAAGTCTGGAAAAAGTATGACAGGGATTGTCAGTCCCAGATAGATCTATCCACAACACATTACGGCTCAATACAATAGATCTGACGGTTCATGAAAAAACAGGGGACTTAAGTTAGCAGATAAAGGACTTAGGACATTAATATTCAGGCAAATAATTATGGATAACATTACAATTGAAAGAACTTGCGTCAAAGTAAAACAAGTAATGTGTTCAAAACTCATGGTTTTCATATATAGGAATGTAATGATCTCAAATGATGTAGTAAACAAATCAAGCTTTAAATCAGTTCATAAGAAAACAACCATGTATCACACATGTTTTAGAAGTCATGTAGTAAGCAAGTAAAAACTTTTGTAAAGATAGTCACGTAACGCTTAAGTAGTAGAAATCAATAAGTTTACTTAGTAAAACGAGCATGTATTCTCACCAAAAAAAAAGTTTATGAAAAACCATTAAAAGAGGAAAAGGTAGGGCTATAAACTACCGTGGATAACGAGTAGTGGATCAAGAAATCCAAAACTAGAAGACGAGTGGTCAACAATCAAACCTTGCGATTACTATTAGGTTTGACCGTGGATTTAAATTAATACTTTATAATGTAATGCTAACCTTAATAAGTATAAGAATCAATACTATTTCATACACGGCTTGTTATATTTATCATATGTTTAAGAATACCTGTCCCTAGTGTCACGTAAAGTACCTATTCTATATTTCTAAATTCTATCAGTTTTTACTAGTCGTTAAACCACACTTTCAAGTAGTTTCCTAAACGTAGAATTGAAGTTCTCCTTTCTTTATTCTTCACATACATATTACTGTTATTAAACCTCTATAGCTTTACCTCACAATAATCAATTGCATATGCTTTCAAATTTGTTAAAAATTGCGATATCGCTAGTACCCCAAACAGGGTCTGCTGGACTTTGCAAAAGTTGGACACTATTAGACACCTCTAGCCTTTCCAGAAAAATCTGGAAAAATTTAAAAGGTCACACATATTATGAAGATGCTACTGTGAATTTCGTCGAAAAATATTAAGTTTTGACCCGCCTGCACACAGCATCTTTACAATCGAATTTCTAGACAGCAAACATAGTTTTGACACTTAATCTTGTAAACCCACTTTTGACCCAATTTTAAGATGAAATTCGTTGAGGAATAGTACATTTGAAGTAGACTCGAAAAAACACTTATTCATAGGGTCCTGCCAAATCTAGTAAAGCTATTGGCATGATCAATTTTACACTACTCGTAAAATGGACTAAAATTCTCACACAAAAACGGACGTTTGACAGGGTTTTTCCAGAAACCAATTTCTCAATTTCAAATCGTCATAACTTTCTTGTTTTTAAGAGTATGGGAATCTCAAAATTTTACCCTACAATCATTATAACAAACCACCACCACACTAAATCCTTAATTCTATGTTTTCAAAAACACTATTCTCACTATTTTAGGCTTAAACTTCTGGTCTAATTATGGGTTATAAAATCCTATCAAATCTTTAAACTTTCTCATTAAACACATGCTTCCTATAATCTCAAACTACCCTAACACATTATTACTCATAATCTGTCAACAACATTAGTATCATAAACTTCTAATTTATTTCCGGATTCTCAAACATTATCACCTACATGCAAGTATATATAAGATTAAACAATACAAAAAGAAATAGTTAGAAGCTTACAACGCGAAATCAAGATAAGAAAAATCAATTCTATCAAACCCTTAAGGGATTGATGTTTGGCCGACCACAAAGAGTGACTAAGTGAGACCCAAAAACTTTATTCTTCTACACCAAACTTGTTTAATAAACATAACAATCAACCCTTGTTACTCAAATATGCGTTATTTGATCAAAACCTATAACCCCCAAAAATCTTTTAAAATCAAAAAACTTGAGAAAAAAATCATCGCGCATGTGGGTTTATCTTCAAGGGCTAGATGGGGATTAATGTAGGAGTGATGTAGGAATGATTTGGATGTGATGGAAGAAATTTTGGTGATGATCTTGATGGTGGTTGATGTTGTTCGACGAACACAGTGAGAGGAGGAAGAGGGGAGTCGAATTTTTTGTCTGTGTGTGTGTTGGATCCGGTTATAAAATAAAAGAATGGGCTTTTTTAATTTTTTTTTATCAAAGTATACCTGGGCTTGGGTTTATTAATAAAAATATTAGGGAGTGTTTGGTTTTTGGTTTTGTTGGAGGAAATACAAATATAAGGGTGTGTTTGGTTTAGGATTTAGTAGGAGTAAAATATAATAAGGGGGTGTTTGGTTTCTAGTTTTGATGGAGCTTAAAACAAATTAAAGGGGTGTTTGGTTTATATATGTTATAAGGAAGAGTTTATCATTAACTACCATGGGATAAAAAATATATGTTTTATTTTTATTTTTTAAAAAACTATTTATACCAAAATATTGGTTTTTAAAACATAATGTTAAGATATTTAAAAAAAATTGTAAATACATACTATTTTGAGTGGTTTTGGCCAAACGGGATAAAGTCGAAAGTATTAAATGAAAAATAATAATAAGCTCTCAAGCTAAAATATGGATTGCTGATTTCCCAATCGTTAATAATGAATAAATATCCAAAGTCTTGATTCGATTTGACCTAGGAACGTGAATTTGCTGAATCGAGTAAAGGTAAAAATAAAATTTTTTACTTAACAGTAAAAATAAGAATAAATTATAATAAATTTATTTACTTGAAAATATGAATTCTCACAAATAGCAGGCACAACGGGTGGAATAGCAGCTGGCATAACGGTGTCAGATAAAATAATAATGGTGGGAGATGATCCAACGCTCTCCTCAGAGGAGTCAGCAGAAATACAAATAACGGAAGCAGCTATAACTCTGCATAAGCAAAAGTTTATATAAATCCTTTTATATGAAACCATGCAAGGTGCATGCTAATTCGAAAAGTAAACGTGATGCAAACCGTTACTCATGACAAGGAATGAAATGCAAACATGCAAAATGAAATGCAAAGTAAATACGGCAATATGAATATAACTACTACTGAAGTTAAAAAAATAAATTTTTAGTTATATTTAGTAATTGTTTTGCATCACGTATAGGTAAGGATAAAATCACATAAGGATCACGTACTGATTATAGACCAGACCAAATATACTACCTGGTTCTCTATAACCTTGGCTCTTGATACCAATCTGTCACACCCCCAAAATGGGTCGCGGCGGAAATAGGAATTCGAAGGCGTGACGTCATACATATCTCAAACACAAGGAACGACCACTATATGGACGTTTGTAAATAAACACCGTTGCATTGATAAAATAAATTTAGTCTTTACAATAATTCAAATGATTCAAATAGTTAAATGCGAAAGCTTAAAGAAGTTTTGAAAATAGACAACGGTATTTAAATGATAGATGAAGTTCTTGAAAGACCGGGCCATGCATGAGACACCACATAGCACATCAAAGTTATTCACAACTAAGCACCTAAAAAACATGCTTAAAACGTCAACATAAAGTTGGTGAATTCATAGGTTTAAGTATAACGTTTGTAAGGACCACAAGATTTGACAAAAATGTGTGACTATTGTAACACATACAATATCACTAAAGTGTATTTACGTTGCTTTAAGTTCATGACACCGAAGCTAAATAATGTATGTAGCATACTAGGTGCCAATTAATACTTGCCCTGATGGTGTCCAACCAAAGACCACCTACAAGCCTGATATGATATACGTCCGTTTTAACTAGTCAGTTGGTCAAGTAAGAATTACCAAACCCGGACAGGGCCTATCAGTCCTAATAGATCTATTTATAGCACTCGCGCTTACAACACGTAATTAACAGTTCTGGATAATGGGCAATAGTGGTTTAACGCTACTTAGGCAACACGTAAATATGTAAGAGTAAAGTAAAGTACTTGTGTCTAATTTTTAAAAGCAAGAGATGTTCTCACCCCAAAAGTTGTAAGGTAAAAGTAAAGTAGTAAAACGTGGGGCTACGAACTCACCTTAAGTAGGTCGGTGAGAAATGAAATGATCAACAACGAAGAATGTAACCGAGTAAGCCTAACCGTAACCTAATTAAATGAGACGCTTTAGAAGAAAGAAATGTGTATAACGAAATGACACATAATTCGCCAATAGAGAAATAGAATCCATATATGTTGTGTCTTAGTTTATTTAGCAAAAACGTGTCTTTACGAAGATAAAAGGTTTTTAGTTAATTTACGACACTTAGACAAAAAATTACTATTTTTGGAAAGTTTCTATTTTTGGAAAGTTTAGAAATCCTAGACGTAAATGTCATCCTATAATATTTGTTAAGTCCCTTATAACCCTAAACGCACTAAGGGAAATGATGCTTGGTAGCGGGTGCAAGTTTTACATTTATAATCACGACTAATTAAACTACCAAAAATGCATACGAGAAAGTATACTCGTTCATTCATAGTAAAGTCGGGTAAGTCGATTTCGTTCCATGGGACTTGGTAATAATCATTGTATAATAGCGGAATAACAAATAGGTTGTCACGATCCCTATCACTTCTAAACACAAAAAACATTTCATTTTTAATTCATTCATGGGAAAAACAATACTTGTGCTAAATTCTATTTCATTGATATGATAGTTGATTCGTTGGTTAAACTTGATTGTATGACTAACAAAAACATAGGTTATATAGATTCGATCCATGGTGTCTTTCACAAATCCACATATATATGTTAAAATGATGGTGATCCCTTTTGGCCTATGAACACCAAACCTTCTAACCATTTTTAATCCGATTGGTATGAAAA
This sequence comes from Tanacetum coccineum, assembly GCA_026074375.1. NCBI lineage: Eukaryota > Viridiplantae > Streptophyta > Magnoliopsida > Asterales > Asteraceae > Tanacetum > Tanacetum coccineum. Next base: position 5,328 of record BQNB010004711.1, on the reverse strand, counting down.
ACATGATTATGTCAAGTAATTTCAACGAGTCCTTTCGACCTATACTCGAGTTTAAGATCAAACAAGCCTATTTAAACATGTTAATTATGAAACTTATAACTCATTTCATTAATCCAACAAGTTATTACTCCAAACAATCATAAGACAATTTCATGATATTCAAGCATACAATCATAATCAACACATCATAGTCAATTACATATCATTTGCACAAGTATATCAAATACTACTCATAACTCATTTCATTAAACTCAAAACTCAATTCAAACGTATTGTTCATGATAATAAAATAAGTAAACTTTCTAGAAATTTAAGAACAAGGATTATAACTAGCCAAATGATTACATAAGAAAGTCTAGACTTGGGTTTAGAGCAATCCAAACGCCTCCAATCAAAAATGAATACCAATTCCTAAATACCAATAAGCAACCAAGATCAATACCCACGTTCTTGCTTCACTCCTGGAATTCTTAGAACTATTCTAGCCTTTTGGGAGAGTAATTAGGGTTTCTCAACCTTTGTCAAGGGTTGTAGAAGTGTGTGTTTTGTCAAGATCCCCTAGTATGCATATATAGGCTAGATACATGCCCCTCAAGCAAGAAAACGAAGTTCCTGAGTTAATGAAAGGAAATGATCGGGTTTGGAGGGTAATGGCTCATTAATTCTCCAATAATTGGTAATTTTGTAACTGCCAGAAGTGGCCAGCCGGGCAGCTGGAGATCTAGCCGGGAGGCTAGATTGCTTCAGTCAGTCTCTAGGGCTCGTTTCCAACCTGGGCGGCCGGGGCTTCGCTCCAAAATGTAAAGTGATGTTTTCTTAGGCATTTTTCTTCATTTTTGCTTCCTTTTGGTTTGGGTTGGCCCATACAACTTATAAATGGATTAGATACTTGTATTTGGGCTATAATGGCCTCTAAACCTCTCATCCAAGCGTCACTTGTCGGGAAATCTCCAAAAGTGATTTTCTTCATGTTTTCTTCTTATTTTCTCGTCTTCTTCCATCTTGGCTAACTATAAACATGTAAACTTCACTTTGCACGATATTATCAATAAAAGTTCTTTATTTAACCAAATATTTCATATAAAAGCACAAGTAACGCACCCTAAAACAAACTCGATTTGAGCGTTATCAAATTCCCCCACACTTAAGTTCTGCTCGCCCTCGAGCAGGTTTAGCATTTAAGAAAAGTAATTCCAACAACCTTTCGATAATGATCATACAAAATATAATTGCTCAAATTAGAACAATTATTGTTTCAAAGTTTATAAACGAATCCTTGACAATACCCGCACGATTTTCGAACTAGATAGCACAACTAAGCACCTCACGAATAAGAACTTCTGATGAATTCACTCAACACTCGATATTTTTGTTTTTGGTGGTGGTGTAGGTAAATCACTCATTTGCTCAGTCATGATTTCGTTTCATACCTTAGGCTTGTAAAAGTATCAAAAATAAATTCGGTGGGGCGTGAGCACCCGATAAATCTATCAAAAGGACTTTTATTGGGTTAAGCTTTCGGGTTAACAAGGGTTGTGAGTTAGGCATGGGATATTTTTGGTTTGGTTCTACAAACGAAAAATAAAGTTAAGTCTAAAATTGCTAGTCTCCACAATCCAAATAAAATGATTATGTACCCAATTTCCTCTCAATCGATCACTGGTATCACGTCTTTGCACATTGGCTAATCGATTGGCTATTTTATTATTATTATTATTATTATTATTATTATTATTATTATTATTATTATTATTATTATTATTATTATTATTATTTTCAATTCACAACCAAACTCCTTCGTCATCCCCACACTTTGGATGAGCATACACCACCAAAAATACAAATAAGAGTAGCTACCTCATTCTTTGTCAAAATGGCACACACAAATTACAAAGTGTGGTCAACAAGTAATCATCAAAATTTTCACCATACATACCAAGTAACTAGCAATTCATAGACTTAACCAATGGTTAGGCTAAGGTTAAAGGTGTAATATATTTTTATTGAATTTTTGAAACGAACGAGATGGCTCAAATGGTGTACTAATTGTATCTAGCACTAAAAGTGAGTGCTAACAAAATGGGTCTAAAAGAGTGGTTAACTAACCGATGTGGCTAGCTAAAATCATTAGATATAAAATGGATGGCCATTTGGTGTAAATCCTAATTTGCCTTTATCATCTAAATTTACCAATCACACAAGTATGATCTTACTGCGGAAGTATAATGCATAACAAGCACAAGTTCTAGAATCGAGTCAATCACCGGCACACTCATAGCAAGAATGGAAAAGCATAAAAATGCTTTTCATACGAAATAGGCTTCAATTCCTCACATATTTAAGTAACGGCTATAAATGTGATAGCAAATGTTAGCGATCCTAAAAACAGATTGCTTAAATAATCAGGATATGCCAAAATTTCAAATAGCCTTTTTAGTTGTTGAAATGATTTAGTTGTTTTTAGTTGTTCGAGGGCGACACTTTTATCCCTAATTTTTTTAAAAATTACACTAAAAATTGCACAAAAATTAGATCATTTTTCCTATTTACTTCCCTCCCCCACACTTAAGTTTTGCATTGTCCTCAATGTAAATAAACAAAATTCAAAGCAAAGAAAATGGGAAAAATTAGGATGAATGATACTACACGGATTAAATATGCATCTTCCGTATGTGGTTTTGGTAAGCGAATTGAGTTTCTTCAAAACTCGGTTTTTGATAAACCACCTATACTCCTCGCACATCATCCATGTAAATACAGAAATACTACAGATTCCATGAAATAATATAATAAAACATCCTAAATTCCAAATCAACATAAAATAAAGTACTTAAACATAATTTAAAATATCCTACGAATTAAAAATAGAAATTAAAATTATCCAACACGAGCAAGAGTTTTAGAATCAAACTTGACCACATGATCAATCTCGCATTTCATCGTCGTCACTCTCCACACAATCTTCTGAATGTACAATCGGATCAAAATCTTCTCCATGAAATCCTACTGACGATCCTCCAATCTCATAACCTGAACTAGGGACAATAGAACCTGCATGATAACTATCACCATGCACTCCATAGTGGTATCCTCTAAAAGATGGACTACATGTATCGAGGTAATACGTGTAAGGGTGTGGATAAGGAACATATGGGTAAGAGTATGGTGGAACATTTGGTGGTTCATAAGCGGGATAGGCAAAGTTGGATTGATCCGCTAAATGGTGAAGGATAGGTGCAGAATGCTCAAGTATATAGTTGTTCCTCATAAGCATTAAATCTATCCAACCATCCCTACGCTCAGTTTTGTTCAAGCTTGCATTCCAATCTCCCCAACTAGAGTCTAACCCTCTTGGTTCTTGTCTCTCCCTTCTTGCCTTCCCAGGTTGTGATGCTTCTTGTTCAGTTTGTATCAAAGTATGGGTGCCCTCATCTAGCTCATTTGCCAACATCTTAAATGTCCATGTTTCATACTCGATTGGTTTCGAACATTTGGCTACTTCTTCATTTGGCTACTTCTTCATTAAGATATCCTAACTAATGAGCAATCTTGGTCACGTAATGACCTCCACAAATTAGACTATTTTCTTTAAGACTCGAAGCTTGCTTACAAAGATGCTCGGCAATAACGCAAGCCAAGTTAATACCCCGCGACTCTTTCAATGCGCTCATCATCTACATATCTCTCTTTTAACACCTCTCCTTACTACCTACCCTATGAACTAAAGATCCAACCAAAAGCTTATGCACGATCCTCATAAGCAGTTCCTTAATCAGTGATGTTCTCGGGTTAGTACTAGTCGGCTTCCCAATCTTTTGCCGAAACGCCTCATGGTTGATTGTCATCAACTTCTAACTTAGTAAAATGTATAGCAAACAACCCATGATTTAATTCATCTTCTTCATACAATCCTAACAAAACTACAAACTCAAGTAAAATAAGCATTTTCTCAACTCCACAAAGCCTAAACCAAATGCACTTTTTTGTCATCAACCTAGTCATATCAACTCCTTTATCAAGATACATCGTCAAGAAAAACTCTAAACACCATTCCAGATAAACATCCCTATAAATAGAAAGAGCTCTCTTCCATGAGTAATAAACGAAAACGTCCCCATCATCATGAAGGTATTCGTACTTCATCGTGTTTTTCAAAATTTCCTCAATGTTATAATCATAAAACAAAGTCCAACTCGGCACCCTCGGTATTCCAAATCCTTTATCTTGCAATCTAGATAATCGTTCACAATAAGCGTGCCTTTCTGCTGACGGAAACTCTCTCCACTTCAAATTAGAATTCTTCACTTGTTGCAAATGATATTCAATAGTACCTTGCTTATTCCTTTTCTCGAAATTTGCAATAAGCGGGTTTGGATACGATCCTTGCGTAGCTTTCTGCAAAAGCAACAAATATAAGCATAAACAAGCATAAATGAACCAATAACACCTAATGTAGAAGCCCTTAGCTAACTAAGATCGAAAGGGAAAAAGAAACCGGACCAGAAATACTCCAGCCGCCCGACACAACCTTCCAGCCGTGCGGCTGGTGTTTCGTCGCTCTCCCAGCCGTGCAGCTGAGCAGCCCAGCCGGCCGGCTAGCCCCTGTCTGCCGCACTGGTTGGTTTGTTGGTCGTTTCTGGGTGTTTTCCGCACTTCCTAGTTGCTTCTAAATCTTCCTAATGCTCTATGGGTGCTCCTAAACGTCCCAAAATCATTCTCAAACGCGACTAACTCCTAGAATTCATTTTGCCAAATTCGCCATATTTCGCCTAAACTTCAAACTTACCAAAATCAAATGAGTGATCCATACAATCAGTCTAGCATCATATAGACACTCAAAATCAATCATATATCACTGTAAATACCTTAACTTTTCATCAAATCGACCGAACATTCAACCTTAAAATTTTTAGATTTAGAAATCATCATCATTCAATCTATACTTAACCAATCATTCTAATTCTTTTTGCAATCTCATCTACTAGCATATACCCACTTAATCCTAGAATGAATTAGTCTAATTCAAAACAAATCGAAATGCCTTAATTTTTAACCTAAAATGATGAACACGAATTAAACACTTAATTGATTTGAATTAATGTAATTACTTACCCTTTTTGGAGCCATGGATGATCCTTAAACACGTTCCTTACATGCAATTGGATCAATCTATACGAATTAGATGATTCCAAGAGAGTAGTGTGTGTGCTGTGTATGTTTTTTGAAAATTTTGAATTTTTAGGTTTTATATCATTTTCTAGCCGGGTGGCTTCTTTTCTAGCCGGATAGGCTGGAAATTAACACCTTGGTGCCACTTAACTTTTCATC
>BQNB010004710.1:0-106170 GCA_026074375.1 Tanacetum coccineum | reverse complement strand
GGACCCGTTCTTTAAAAGATGAAAAGTTGTAAAAATGACCCTACGAAAATTTTTATATTTTTCCTACAAACTAGATGATAAAAGAAAATTTTCTAAAAAAGCAAAATATTTTTTTGATAATTTTTGTATTTTTTATGAATTAAATAAACTTTTAACTAAATTAAATTATAAAAAATACTAAACGATTACTAAAAATTCTGAAAATTTTTCTAAAAATACTAGGCTTTATAAGAGTCCTACGAAAAATAACAAACACCACACAGCTTATGTAATAAGCCCGAAAATAAGCTTGACAGCTTATTAAGCTTAAAAGCCTAAAATGTGTATAAATACCACTGCCCTTGAGTCTATAACGAAAAAGACCCAAGGGCGCAGTGGTAAGTGTGTGTGTGTAAAAGGGGATGTATCGCTTGGTCCCGGGTTCGAGTCTTGCTCACCCGGACCAAGTGTCTTCCCCTTTTATTTTATTTTTGAAAACTCAAAGAAGCAAAGTTGTTAAGCTCGTGGGGCTTAACAACTTTGTCAACTAGAGCTTTTGCTGAAAACCACTAAATAAGCTTAAAAATAAGCTTGAACTTGACAGAAATGGCTTATTAAGCTTAAAGGCCAATTTTTTTGCTAAGTCTTTTGGACTTAGGGTCAAATTAAGCTAGGGCCAAAACTAAGGTAAGCTAAGGGGCTTAATCTAACTTAAATAAGCTAACTAGGACAGGAAAAGCTACACTAAATAAGCTGTGGAAGCTTAATATGACAGGAAAGCTTAACTAAAGCTTAAAGAGCTAAAGTGCTTAAAGCTAGGACAAATAAGCTAGAAAAAAGGAAATAACATCTAACTTAACCTAAAAAACCACTAGGAAACAATTTGAGCTTATGAATAGCTCAATAAGCCAAAGTGTGGCTTAAACCCACAACAGTACTAACTTGGAGGTTAGTATGTTGGTTTGTATAAATTAGGCTTAAAAGCTCATTAAAGCACGGGGAATGGGAATAAGCTTAACACAGCTTATTAAGCAAACAAAATAAGCTGAAAAGGACACAATTGAGCTAACAAATTAAGCTGAATCAAGCCAAGAAGAAAAAAATAAGCAGTCTCTACACCTAAGTTCTTTTCAAACAGCACAGCAAGGTTTGGGCTTGAAAATAAGCTAACTAACAAGCTTCCTAAGGCCTGAAACTTTGAGGGCTTATTTAAGAGCTTATAGACTCTTAAAATAAGCCAAAAACTTGGGCTTAAGTGTGCTTAATGGCTGAGAAAGATAAGCCTAAAGTTCCCCCTTTTGCACCAGGGGAGCTTTAAGGCAAACCTCAAGGGCTTATTTGACAGCTTATTTTAAGCTGTCAAATAAGCTCTAAACACACAAATAAGCTTAAACAGATTGAGAGTTCTATGAAAGCAGCTTGTGCACCAATTTTCAACTTTTAAAAATCATTTTTACTTGTTTATTTTTGATGATGAAAAAGCTCTTTTGGTTTTTAGAAACTGTGACAAAAGAGACTTGGTGATTTTTGACTTATAAAGTCAAAGGAACAAAGGGCTTTTGACAGCCTTTTTTAGACACACAAAACACACTCTTTTTGTGCTTAAACTCAAACCTACAAGTGCTTAACCAAATAAGCACTTGTGGTATCTTAAAAATCTCACAGTTTCTAAAATGGTTTTAGAAAACCTTGGAAAACAATTTTAAACCTTTAAAACTTTTGAAAACAGTTTAAATAAGCTTAAAACTTAAGCTTATGACTCACTAAAGTGCCACAACCCATGCACATACCATTTTGACCCGTTTTTAGGGTTATCCCAAACACCCCTTTACCTTAAAACTGTCAAGGCAAAGTGACTTTAAAATCTATTTTTAAGCTAAAACTTTGAAAACCTTTTATCTACTTCAACTAATATTACACTACTTAAGCTGCTTAAGTAATAAAAACTAAGGCTTATTAAGAGAAATAAGCTACTTTCTCTCCTAGCTTATATTACTTAAGTGACTTTTTTTTAAAAGAGAAACTGAGATTACTCAAGTTTTATTCTCAAGAAAACTTAAAACAGCTAGAGAACAAGCCTAGGAAATATGTTTGCAAGTAATTGAACAGGAATTGAAAGTAAATAAGCTAATACTTTAAGCTAAAAATTAAGCTAATATGAAGATTAAGAAATGAAACCTTGGTTTATTGTTGTCTCAGAACTGAGCCACTCTTGTTGAGTGAGTGGCTTAAAACCCTGACCTAATGGCTCCTTAGCCTCTAAACCTGAGCTTAAAAGCTCAATAAGCTCTTGGGAGCTTATTACCTCCTTGAGCTTCCAAATTTGAATGAACTTGAATGAAAAAGGAAGGTATTGAACATTAATGAACAAAGACAGTTTATAAAAGCTTTTAACAAGTTGTGTATAACTTTTGAGCTTAAGAAAATGTAATAAGCTAAAAATAGCTTATTACGAGCTTATTGTTTTTTTCTCTAAATAAATGTTATTCCTTGAAATTTTAAACGTGAAAACCCGATTTTAACTTGGGCTTCATTAATACTAAAGAGAGTACAAATGTAGTAACAATGTACTAAACTCAAATGAAAAATTTGAAACTTAATTGCATGAACAGTACATGAATTTAGAAAATTACAAAGGAAATTGAAAAACTAAAACTAACTACTCTCTAATCTTCTGTCTTCATCTCTTTTATACTGAGTTCTTGTGTTAGTTGTGTGAGAGGGGGAAAGCAAACACATCTTAGCCCTTCAATTTCATCGAAAAGCAATCTTGGTCGTCGAACAAGGCCTTGGGAGGTGTGGGATTGCCAACTTGGCAATCTCACAGCTGGGAAAGTTAGTGGAGGAGGGGGGAGGTGATTGTCCATGGAGGTGGGGAAAAAACGCAGGGTAAAAACGGTGAAGTTAACCCGTGATTGTTTTTGGGGGGAAAAAGAAGGCGGGAAAAGAAGTTGGGTTTATAACAGAGTGCATGTTTGGGGGGGTTGGCAAGGTTAGCCCCTCATTGTTATATGTTTTATTTCACAATTCGTCCTTGTGGTTATATAACTTTTGGGGACTTGGCAAAACAAGTCCCCAAGAGTTATATAACTCTTTGCAAGATACGTCCTTGGGTGGTACAAGTTGAGGGATTTGGCAGCTATGGCCCTTGTGGTATAGCTTTGCCAAAATGGCAATTTGGGCCCTTCTCTTCATTTCTCTCTTTTCTTGTTTAAATATAAGTTTTAGGGATTTACAACTTCAGTCCCTAAACTTATATTTCTTTGACTTTTGGCCTCGGGGTTGACTTGGGTTGACTTTGTCTTTGACCAATTGACTTTTCTGTTGACTTTTTGACTTGATTGACTTTCCTGTTGACTTTTTGACTTGATTGACTTTCCGGCTTCGATTTGGCTTTGTCTTTCACAGTCTTTTCCATTCCGAGTCTGGTTTTGTCGTTTTGGCTTTGTTTTTCGTCCTTTTCTTAGTTATCCGTTCCTGCACAACACAATTAGCGAAACAAGCGTATATTTGGCATTTTAAGTCCGTTTTTGGTTATTTTAGCTCGTTTTTAAAGGTAAAAGGTATGTGTAATTAAGCACATACCACGCGGGTTTTAAGTTCAAATTACTTCATTAATCAATTAAAGTGGTTATTATAAAGTAGTTAGCATGCTAGGATTTAGATTTATAACAATATTTAATCATTTATAATATTTAGTTTTAAGAAAACGCGATTAGATTTCGCGGTGTACGGTTTTGGATCAAAATATGGAAAAAAAAATGAGCATGAATGTGTTAATGAAAACTTTAAAAGAGTATATTTAGGGATCATATTGAAATATTATAAGGGTTTAGTAGCAGAGAGAAGTAGAAATTCGCAAAACCTGTGTTTGAGCTCAAGGATCAAAAATGGTGGAAGGGAAGGTGTCGTTTAGGGTAGTATTTCCAATCATACGCTTGTATCTTGTTCCCGGGGCACTTCAAATCTCAAGCTTTGCTGAATAATCTTCTTAATGATTCCTAGGATCATATGGAGCAGAGAATGTTTGCTCAATTAGGTTATAGAAAGAATAAGTGGGGAATGAGTTAGAATAAAGTATATGTGCTTCTATTTATAGTAATTTTGGAACTTGGTGACTAAGGATGCTAAGAGGACCTGTGTGAGGACCAAGAGAACCTGGTCTTGAGCTTATAGCTTAGAAATAGGTTGGAATCAAGACTTTTAGCTTCGTACGCCTAGAATAAATACTCTCGGGCTTTGTTTCTTGGTTTCTTTTGCTTCCTTTATGTACTTGAGACTTCTTAAGACATAATAGAATTCATATTGATCAAATAATTGCTACTATCATGGGTTATAGAGGAGGAAGTGGGGGATGAAGAAATATGAAGTGTTATGGTTGTTATTTATAGGTAAAATGACCCTTAGAGCTCAAGAAACTTGTATGATTTGGTTAGGACACATAGGAAGTCTAGAGGGTGATGAGTAGTGGCTAGTAGATGTGTTGGTTAAGCTAGAAACTATCTTTGATGAGGTGTTTACCCCTTTTGATGCCGCGGCTAGCACTAGAAGAAACAAGAAGATCATGTGCAATTTTAAACTATATAAAGTGAAGATATTTGAAGAGAGGTGCTTGTAAGCTGCTTAGGAATGAAGTAGCTTAGTCATTGAGGTTATTGATTGCAAAAAGATTGGTGAAAATGGGTTAAAATGAAAGAAAGGTGTATACGGGTACATTTAGGGTTCACTAGGGTTCGGGTTGAGTTTTCTAGCTTGGATTTCATGTACATTTGATTAGGAATGATAGGTTACTGATCCTAAGGCTTTTATTAAGGATTATAATCAAAAGTTAAGAGGAGGTTTGGGTTAAAATGGGTAGAAAATAAGTAAACAGGTCAAAGTTCAATTTAGTGCACAATTAGGGTTTTCTGGATTTGTTTCTTGTATAATTGGAGTTAAACTGATGAAAATGATGATGGAATATGATTGAGAATGTTGTAAATTAAGTTATTACAACTTATTTGAGTGTTGGTTTAGGTTTACAATGGATAAAAATCAAGAAACGAGTCATGGTTTAGAAACTAGCTCGGTTTTAGGGTTTAGGGTTTTGAATTAGGGTTTTGAGTGTAAAAAGTTGTATGAAAGCTTATGAATAGAATAATTAGGGTTTACATATTGTATATTGAGTGTATTATCTTGTACACAAGTGATGGTGAAGAAATTAAAATGAAAACGGAGGTAAACAGGTCTATTTTAGAGATCATGCTTAATGACTTGTACATTGAGCTTTTAAGGACGTGTTACCTTTGACTTGAATGAGATTTTATATTCAAAAGGAGATGTTATATTACTTGTACATATGCTTTAGTAGCTTGTGGATTCACTTTAGATGTTAATCTTTCATAGAATTAGGGTTTAAAGGCATATGATAACGGTTTAAAGCCCGTTTTGATATAACGTTGCGAATGGTACATTATAGGAATAATGTACTTGGTAAAAAGGATATGATGATATTGACTTGACATGTTATGATGTTTGCTTGACATATATGAAGACAGGATTGCCATAAATAGGTTGCGTGAGCTCGTCTACTTTAGTTATGCAAGTTACATTGCATAATGAGATAATGACAATGCAAGTAATGTAATAAAGCGAAAAATTTCCCCGTACAATTATGATAATAGAAAAATATGTTTATTTTGCATTTTGATGAACAATTACTTGGGTTGTTATAGTCTCCATCCCTTACAAAAATCTCGTCCTGAGATTTAGTCGGATGCCGGAGAGATGTCAAGGAATGATTATGAATTTGTAAGAGTGTTGATAATCATGTGGGATACAGATTTGGAAATGAACAGATATTAAAGGTAGTAATTAAGTAAAGAAAAGAAATTTTTGTACAAACGGATTGAAGAAAACGTGTCACTAAACATTACACACCTCAACCAACCTCCATTTTTTTTTTTTTTTTTTTTTTTTTTTTCTTTGTACGTATGCTATATACTTATGCTACTTATTTATAATTTATCACTTACCAAAAGAAGCGGGTCCAACTCTTGTAACTGGAGATTTTATAAATTCATAGTTCGGAGAATTATAATTCCTTATTCATATGAAGAAGCGTCATAATTCATTTCCAATAGATGATCATAAAATCGTCTTACCTAAGCTAAAAACATAATATCGAATCGGAAATGTGTAGAAAATGATCGATGATCCATGAAAGGTTAGAAAAATTTTGAGATGATAATTGTACTGTAGCCTATGTAGTCAAGGATGAAAGTTTATGTTTCTAAGGTATGAGGAGAGAATTCAGAGTTGAACATGATAGAATTGACAAACAATGTCGAGTTTTAATATCACCAGATAACAAGATGTAACGGAATTATCTCTTTATTAATTTCTTGATAACTTTTACATAAGAAACATCTAAATAGTTGGATATTATGCTAAGTATCTTCGTAGCAGGATTCTAGAAAATGTAAACAAAACGACAAGGATTGTAGCTTGATGATTGGAGTTTTTCAGATTGAACAAGACTTTAATATACTCGAGAGTTGTTTCTAGGGTAGAAATTCTAGAGTGAACAAAAGCAAACTTGTCTCTAAGTATGCTTTCTTGTGGCCCGGTTCTTTGCTTTTGAGCATTGATTCGTATAATGTCCTTTCTTTCCATAGGTATTATAAGTTACGGATATTGTTTAAAGATTATTTCTAGTGGTTGGTCTTTTGCTCCTGCAGGTCTTGGTTAGATGTCCTATCTTGTTGCAAGTTTGACACTTGACAGTACAAGGACCTATGTGATGTAAGGTGGCATTCTTTCAACAAAGGTATGCTTTCCAGTATGTCCGTTTTTGGTGGCAGTTATGTTCTGAAGGGCTTTCTTGTTTTATTCTGTGGTTGGTGGTATCATTGTTATGGTTGTGATTGTGTTGTGGGTTATTTTGATAGTTATCGTTGTTGCGATTGTTGGAGTGGTTATTGTTGTTATGATATTTGGGGTAGTTATTGTTGTCGACGATGTTTCTCTTATCTTCAAACTTTCATTTGTGATCATTAGTTTCTTGCACAGAATCACGCTTTATTATCTGATCCATTAATCTTTGGGCTATGTTGATGGCTTCCTCCAATGTTTGAGGCTTCGAGGCAGTAACATTTCCTTCAATACTTTGGGTAATCACTAATGAAGACTTCCATAAGTTTCTCAGTATTTGGTACCATGTTTGGGCATAAATTATTAAATCAATATTTAAAAGGCGACTATTCGAAAGAATTTCTTAATGTAAGTTATGAAAGATCATTTCCTTTCACAACCAAGTTGTAAAATTCGTCTTCCATTTTCTTGACTTCAGTTCGAGGGTAATACTTATTGGTTAAAAGTCTTTTCAATTTGGTCCAAGTGATTTGATTGGCTTGATCTATTCCAATAGGTTAAGCGTATTAATTCCACCCAGACAGGGCATCATCGGTTAAAGTACCAGTAGCAAATGTCACTTTGTTTTCCTTGGCACAATTGCTACTAGAAAATACCGATTCAGTCCGCTCAAACCAGCGAATGAGGCCAACTTCTCCTTCTGTACCATTGAAGTAGAAAGGTTGACAACTAACGAATTCTTTATAGTTTCCCATTTTTGCTACAGGAGTTCCAGTAGGTCCGGTGTTCCTGTTGGGATTACTAGCACTTGCCATTATTACAGCTTGTACTTTCAGAGCTGAGGAAATGCCATCAGTAATCAGTTGCTGGATGGAAGCCAAAGTTATGGCCGGTGTTTCAAATGTTGACGTCCTTTTAGAAGGCATTCTATCAACACAAGATAACGCGTAGTAAGAATGACATCACAAGTTTTGAAAGGTAATACTTATAAGAAAATGTGATGCTTAAAATGCTTAAAGTGAAATGCTTATTTTTGAATTTTTAAGCACTTAGGGGTTATGGTATGGTTCATAATGATAAAATATGATGATGACGGAGATGATGATCTAAGAGAGATAAGTTGGTATTATGAAACAATAACGTACGTAACGGGATTACCTCATAAACAACTTGACTTTTTACTATACATAGTCAAGATTTGACAAGTGTTTTTATTTATACCACACATCTCGTGGCTAGGATAAAGTATAAACTATTCTAAGAGTTTGTTGAATTATGAGCTGGTAGATGAACATCTAAAAGATCTTCTGATGAGTTTAGTGACGAGCTTGGATGTTTTCTCAATGATTTGTTCAAGATCAGATATTCTTGTAGTGAGCACAGGCAAACTTATCCTTTTCCCTAAAATGCTTCTTTTGAAGTTTGATATCTAAAGAACAGACTTTTCTCAAGTTCAACTCTTTAGTCATCCCCTATTCCTTCGTTATGATCATTTATCAATACTCCATCCTTATTTTCTCGATGGGTTTGAAGATTAGAGTTCATCTAAAGTAATCCATAATATATCATTCGATTTGTCCCTCATGAAGTTTTCAGATTACATCTATTAAACATTTTCCTATTTTAAATATCTTGAGGTGGGGTTGGAGTATAACTGAGGAAGATGGTGATCCAAAATATTTCGAGTATGATTCCAAGATGTATTATGATAGTAGTTGAGGAAGAAGAAGGGGACGATTCACTTTTAGGTTAGGTATTAATTCTCAGGAACAAAGAAATTTCGAGGGATAATATGTTAGTGATAGTGGTAATACCGGAGATGGGAGTCAAAATAGTGGTGAAGTAAATAGGATTCTGGTGTTTGGAAATAGGTAATTCCTTATGATTAAAATGCTTGTACGGTCCTTTAAACAAGGATTATTGTAGAAAGATGAGAATACTGGTGGGATCATATTTTCTTTAGGGTTTTCCGAACAGAGTTTTTAAAAGGAATTGCTTCCGACTGAGAGCTGGAGAATTAATACGGTAAGGCCGAGTATAGTTAAGCTATATTCATAGAGGAAAAAGCATTATCATAATTTATTGGAAGTAGAGCGGTTGGGGAGAAGAATCATTCTGATAAAACCCAGTTTGTAAATAACATAAGTTATTTATGTAATAGTATAATAGTTATGTATCTTTACATACTTGTTCTGGAATGTAGTGGCACGAAGGACTTCGGTGGCTGAAAAAGAAATGTGGTTATAGTTAAGGTTTTGACCTTGTTCTCTATAACCATGGCTCTGATACAAATCTGTAACACCCCCATTTTTACAATATAGCAGCGGAAGCTAATCTAGGGTATTACTTCATGGAAACAACAATTATAATCATAGAAAATGACCCAAAAGAGACGTTTGTTCAAAAGATACGTTATTCATATTTCAAATTCAGAGTTTTACAAAGCAGGTCCCAAAATCTAGTTACATAACAATGCTGATGATAATAAGTTATTAGCCATCTTCAAGTCCATGCACCCGTGCACGTAAGTTGAGTCATGTACTGAGTTATAACATGCTAAAAAGTCAACTCACTAGGGGTGTGTGAAAGTCTTTTGTTTGATAAATTAGTTGGAATACATGTCATAGTGTTTTAATATGGGACTAACACTAAGGTTTAGGAAAATGGTTAGGGTATGTTCTTGGGTCACGGTAATATTATTCGCGTGTGTGTGTTAGTAAGTGACTTCGAAGTACTTGGTTGATGGGTGGATCATAGGTATTCGGGGCCAAGTGTGACGGCGGGGGGGGTCGGAGGGGGGCATGGGGCGTAGCGCAGTCTATTTTCAGGTAGCTGGGGACTTGTGAGTAACAATTTGTGCATAGGCGTGGGGTGTGTGTGTGTGTGTGTGTGGGTGTGTGTGTGTGTGTGTGTAGTGTGTGTTGTGTGTGTGTGGGTGTGGGTTAGTCGTCAGTGTTGGTTTTGGTGTTTTTCGTTTTTTTGGGTGTGTTGGGGGGTGTGGGTTAGGTGTGAGGGTGTGGTCGGTGGGGGTGTTTCTGGGTGTGGGTGGTTTTTGTGTGGTCGGCTGTGTTGTTGTCGTGGTGTGTGTTGGTGATGTGGGTATGTGGGTGTGTCGGGGGGGAGTGGTGTGTTGGTGTGGTGTGGTTGTTGTTTGGTGGAGAGTGTATTTGGTGTGGTGTGTGGTGTTGTGTGGTGTTTTGTGGTGTGTATGGATGGCTGTTTGTGAGTGTTGGTATGTGTGTGGGGGTTGGTTGTTGGCTAGGTGTGGTTGGTTGGTGGTCTGGTGTGTGGGTTGCTTGTGGCGTGGGGTGGTTGTCGTTGGGGTGGTGAATTGGGTGTGTGGGTTGTGTTCTGTGTGTTGTTTCTGTGTGTATTGTTTGTTGTGTGTTTGTTGTTGTGGTTGTGATGTGTATGGTATGGATGGTGTGTTGGGTGGTGTGTGTGTGTGTTGGTTTGTGTAGTGTGTTGTGTTTTGTTTGTGTTGTGGTTGTTTGTGTTGGGTTGTAGTGTGGTGTGGGGGTGTGTATTTTGTTTTGTGGTGTGGACAGGTTTGTTTGGGTGGGTCGTGTGTGGTGTGGTGTTGGGTGTGTTTTTTGTGTGTACGGCAGGTTGGTGGTGTGTTGGGTGTAGTGTATTAGGATTGTGTTCGATTGGTTGTTAGGTGGTCGGTTGGGGGATTGGGTGGGTGTTTGGTGTTTGCTGGTTCTTGTGGTTTTTTGTGTGGGTAGGGGTGTGTGGTGTTTTTGGTGTGTGTGTTCGGTTAGTAGTGGTTGTGGGTTGTGTGTTGTTGTGTGATGCGCGCTGGGTTGGTTGGTGGCTTTTGTTGAGTGGTTAGTGTTCTGGGTGTAGGGTCGGGTTGTGTGGTTGTCGTTGGTGTGTTTTGTGGGTCCGGACTCGTTGTTTGGGGGTGTGGGTTGTGTGTGTTTGTTGTGGTGTTGGTTGTGACGTGCTGTGTTGTGTTGGTCGTGGGTTTAGGGTGAGGTGTGAGGCGTGTGCTCTGTGGGGGGTGTTTCTCGTGTGTGTGGGAGTGTGTTGTGGGTGGTGTGTTGTTTGGGTGTTGTGTGTAGCGTGGTGTGTAGGTGGTGTAGTGGGGGTGTGGTGTGGATGAGTGGTTGTGTGTTTGTGTGTTGTGGGTTGAGTTGTGTGTGGGTGTATGGTGTCGCGTGTATGGTGTTGGTGTTGTGTTTGTCGTGTTGTGGTTGGGTGTTGTGTGGGTGTGGTGTGTTTTTTTTGTTGTTGTGTGTTGTGTCGTGTCGGGGATTGTGTAGTTTGGTGTGTGGTTGGTGTGTTGTTGTGGTAGTGGTGTGTCGAGGTTGGGTCGTTTGGGTTCGGTGTTGGATGGAGTGGTTGTGGTGTTTTTTTTTTGTTTCTGGTGTGTTGGCGTGGGTAGGGTGTGTGTTGTGTGTGTTGTGGTGAGTTGTTGGGTGTGTTGTGGGTTGGGCGTGTTGGTGTGTAGGTGTGTTTTGGTGTTGCGTTGTGTGGTGTGGGGTGTTTGTTGTGGTATTCGTTGTTGCAGTTTGTAGGGGTGTGTTTGTGTGGTTGGTGTTGGGGGTGTGTGGTTGGGGGTGTGTTGGGGCCGGTGGTTCATTGTCGTTGTTGTGCGCGTGGTGGTGTGTTGAGTCTTTGTGTGTATGTGTGGTCGTAGTGGTGTGTCGTTGGTGGTAGGGTTGGCTGTTGGTGGGTTGATTGTGTGGGGTGGTGGTATGATATGGTGGTGCTGTCGGTTTGTGGTTATAGTTCTGTTGGTGTGTTGGTGGTTAGCTGAGTGTTTGGGTAGTTGTGGTGGGTGGTGGTTGTGTGGTGTGGAGGTGAGTAGGGGGGTGTTTTGTTGTGTAATGGTGTTTGTGGTTTTTCTTGTGTAGTAGTGTATATAGGCTTTTGTGTAGGGTCTTGGGTTTGCGTGTGGTGATGTGGTGTTGAGTGTTGTGTTGTGTTGTGGTGTTGTGGGTGGTGGATGGTTGGTGGGGTGGTGTGTATTGTTTGTGTCGTTGATGTGTGGGTGTGGTGGTGCTTTTTGTTTTTGTGTGGTGGTGTGTTGTTCGTGATGTTGGTTTGTGTGGTGATGGCTTATGGGGTGGGGTGTCGTGTCGGGTGTGTGTTCGTGTTGGGTGGGTGTGTGTGTTGGGGATTGGTTGTTGTTGGGTTTAGGTTGGTTGGGTGTTGTGTTATTTTGTTTGGTGGGTGTGGGTGGCTGAGTGGTGGTTGTGTGTTTAGTTCGTTTGGGTGTGTGGTGGTTGTGAAATGGTGGTGTTTGGTGGTGTGTTGGTTGTGGTGTGTAGGGTGGTTGTGGGGTGGGGTAGTGTGGGATGGTGGGGATGGGGGGATGTTTGTTTGTTTAGGTTTTGTTGGGTTGTGTGGTCTGGTGTAGTGGTGGAGGTGGGTGCTTTGGTGGGTTGGAAGTGTTTGTGGGTATGTAGAGGGTGGGTTGGTGTTGTTGTGTTGTCGTGGTGTTTGTGTTGGTGGTGAGTTGTGTTGTCTGTTTGGGTTTTGGTTTTGGTGGTGTGTTTGCTTGGTGCTTCGGTGTTTCGTGTCGTGGTTGTGTTTTGTGTGGGTGGTGTGTGTGGTGGTTTGTGGTTGAGGTGGGGGTGGGGGGGGGTTTTGTGGGCGATGTTTAGGTGTGAGCTGTGGGTGTTTTGTGTGGTTGTGTTGTGTTGGTATGCTTGTGGCGGTGGGGTAGCTGGGCTTGTGCTGTATTTGTTGTGGCGGTTGTGTTGTGATTGGTGTTTTGTGAGGTTGTGGTGTGGGTGGTTGCTGGGTTGGGTTTTGGGGTTGGGTGTGGTGTGGTGTGTGTGTGGGTGTTGTTATGGGTGGGTGTGTGGTAGTGTGTCTGGTTGGAGTGGTTGGTGTTTTTGTGGTGTTGTGTGCTGGTGAGCTTGTGTGGGGTCGTGTAGTTTGTGGTGTGTGTTTGTTTGGTGTGGTTGGGTGGTGGTGTGGGTTGGGTTGTTGTTGGTGTTTTGGTTGTGCTGGTGGTTGCTGTTTTTTTGGGCGATGTGTGGTAGGGGGTTGTGGTCGGTGTGTGTGGTAGGTTGGTTTTTGGTGTGTGGTGTGTGTGATTTGTTTGTGTGTGGGTGGTGGTGGTGTGGTTGTTGGTGTGGGTTTGTTAATAGGGGTGTGGTAGTGGGTGGGTGGGGGGGTGTGTTGTTGTGTGTCTGTGTGGGTGGGGTTGTGAGTTGGTGTGGTGTGGTAGTTAAGGTGGGTGTGGTGTGTTAGTGTGGGGTGTGTGTGTTGATGGTGGGCTGGATGAGGTTGGTTGGGGTGTTTGAGTGGTGTGGGGTTTGTGTTGTGTTAGGTTGTGGTGGGTTATGTGTGGAGTGTTGGGCTGTGGTGTTGGTGTTTGGTCGAGCGTGTCTCTGTGGTGTTGGTGGTTGGGTGGGGCGTGGGTGGTGGATCGTGGTGGTGGGTTGGGGTAGGGATGGTGGTATTGTGTGGGGTGGTGGGGTGGTGGTTGGTATGTTTGGTGTGGTGTGGGTGAGTTTTTTTTTTGTGGTTGGGTGTTGTTGGGTGTGTTTAGTGTTGGGTGTGGGTGGGTGGGGTGTAGTGGTGTGTGGAGGTGGGTGTCTGTTGGTAGTGTGATATGTGGTGTTGTGATTGGGTTTGTCGTGGGTGTGGGTGTCTGGTGGTTGGTATGTCTTTGTGGTTAGTGTTTTGTTTGGTGCTGGGGTGGTTGTTTTTCGTTGGTGGTGTGGTGTTGTGTTGTTTGGAGTGGTGTGGTTGTGTTGTGTTTTTTGTTTGTTTGGAAGAGGTGTGTGTTGTGTGGGTGGGTTTTGTGGCTGTTGTACGTTGTTGTAGTGTGTGTTTTGGTGTGTGTTGGTAGTTGGTGTAGGTTTGGATGTGTTGGTGGTGTGGTTGTGTGTTCGGGTGCGTTGGTTTTGTGTTTTTGGGGGTGGTCGGGTGTATGTGGTGGTGGGTGGTGTAGGGTGTTGTGTTGTGAGTGGTGTGGTGTGGGTGTCTGTTGTGGTGTTTGTGTCGGTTGGGGTGCGTGGTGTCGGTGGTTGTTGGTGTGGGGGGTGGTGGTGTGTTAGTGGGTTGGGGAGAATGTCGGTTGGGGGTTGAGGTGGGTGGATTAGTAGTAGGTGATGGGTTGTGTGGGGTAGTGCTCGTAGTTGGGTGTTTGTTTATGGATTGTAGTGTGCTGTGTGTGGTGTTGTTGTGTTGTGTGTTGTTGGGTGTGGTGTGGGTGTTGTTAGTTGTGTTGGTTTTGTGGGGGGTGTGTGTGTGGTGTTGGGTGAGGTGGTGTTGGTGTGTGTGTTTGTGTGTAGGGTGCTTGTTGTGGGGGTTTTTCGGGTGGGTGGTTGGGTGTGGTGTTGTGGGTTGGGTTGTTATGGGCGTGTGTTGTGTGTTGGGTGTGGCTGGTGTTGTAGTGGTTGAGGGGTATGGTTGTGTGTTGATGTGGAAGTTGTGTTTTGGCTTGTGGGTTCTGTGTCTAGTGATGTTGGATGTGTTGTGTGTTAGGGTTGGTTTGTGAGATTGTGTTTGGTCTGTGTTGTGGTGTGTGAGGTTTGGTTGTCTAGGTTGTTTGTTGTAGTAGCTGTATGGTGTTGATTGTGTGTTGTGTGGGCGTGTCGGTGTGGGTGTACATTGGTTGCGTTTTAAATTCTGTGTGGCTTGATGTGTGTTGTAGGGTGTTGGAGGCGTTGTTTGTTTATGGGGTATGTTGTATGGTGTTTGTTTTGTGGTCTTTGGGTGGTGGGGTGGGTGGGTGTTGTGGGTGTGTGTGATGTTTGTTGTGTGTGGTGTGTGTGTGGGTGGTGAAGTGTGGTTTTGTGGGTGGTTTTGGTGTGTGTGGTGGAATGTGTTAGGCGTGTGAGTTGGTTGTGGTTGGTTGGTCGGAGCTGTGTTGTGTATTGTGGTTGTGGTGTGGATTGTTTGTGTTTTGGGTTGCGTTTTGGTGTGGTGTGTCGGGTGTGTTTGTGGTGGTGGTTTGGTTGTGGTGGGGTGTCGGTGGTGTGGTGGTTTTGGGATGGTTTGCGGGTAGGTTCTTTGTTGGTGGGTGGTGTTGGTTGTGCTGGTGTTTGTGTTGTGAGTGGGGTGGTTGGTTGTTCGGTGTTTGAGTTGGTTGGTGTTGTAGGTGTTGTGTGTGTGGTTGGTTATTTGAGTTTCGGTGGTGTGTTGATGAATGAGGGTGGTGTTGGTCAGTTGTTGTGTTTTGTGGGTTTTGTTGGTTCGGTGAGGGTTGTGTTTGGTGGAGAGGTGGTGGGGTTTGTTGGGGGGTGTTGGGGTGGTGTGGTTGTGTGGTTAGGTGTGGGGTTGGTTGTTTATGGATGTGGGTGTGGGTTCTTGGAGGTTTTTGTGTGTGTGTGGGGGGAGGTGTTGTGTTGGTGGGTAGTGAGGGTTGTGTGGTTGTGGTTAGGTTTAGAGGTAAGGGTGTGTGTTTATTGGGTTTTGCGCGTGTATTCGTTCGTTGAGTGGTTGTGTTGGTTGTGGGGGGTGTGTCGTGTTTGGGTGAGTTGTGTGTTAGGTGTTTGGTGTGTGTGAGTAGTTGGTTGTGGTGGTTGGGTGTGGGGGTGGTGGTGGTCGGGTGGGTGTGTGCGGTAAGATGTGGTGGTTCGTGTCGTTGGTTTCTGTGCTGTTATAGGGGTGGGTGGTATGGTGTGTTGTGTTTGGCTGAGTGGTAAAGTGTGGTGGTTTGTGTCGGTGTGAGTGCTTGTGTGTTTGGGTGGATAGGGGGTGTGGTGGTATGTTTTTGTGTGTCGTGTGTGTGTGAGGTGTGTAGTTGTGTGTGTTTGTTGTGTGTGGAGTTTGGTTTGTGGGTGGGGTGGGGTGGTGGGGGAGTATTTTGTTTCGGTGGATTTGTAGTATGGTTGTGTTTCGGTTTGGTGCGTTTGGTGTCGGTGTGGGGTTGTGGTGTGTAGTGTGTGTGTGGTTAGGTGTGTTGGTGTGTGTGTGGTGGGTGTGAGTTGTTGTGGGGTTGGGGTTGGGCTGCATAGAGGGTTGGTGTGGGGGTGTGTAGTGGGTGGTTGGTTGTGGTTTGGTGGGGGGGGGGGGGGGGGGGGGGGTTGTGGTGTTTTGTGGTTGGTGGTTAATTGGCGTTGCTGGGTAGTTTGGGTTATTGATTTGTTTGGTAGAGTGTTTTGTGGTGGGAGGTCGGTGTTTGTGTGTGTGTGGTTGGGTGTTGGTGTTGTCGAGTGTAGGGGTGTAGGTGGTTGTAGGAGTTGTTAGTGTTGTGGTGTTCGTGAAGGTTTGTGGGGTTCGGTCGGTGTGTGGTGGGTGTGGGTGGGGTCGGTGTGGGTGTGTTGTCGAGGCTTTTGGGTTGATGTGTGTGGGGTTGGGTGTTATGGTTGGTTGGGTGTGTGGTGTGTGTTTGTTTGTTGTGGTGGTTCGTGTGGGTGGTCTGGGTTGGGTGTGGTAGGTGTGCGTAGGTGGGCGAGTAGTGGGGTTGGTAGTTGGTTGATTTCTGTTTGGGTGTGTTATGGTGGGTGTTCGGGTGTGGTTGTGATTGCTGTTTAGGTGTGTTATTGTGGCTTGTTGGTTGTTGTGTTGTGTTTTCAGTGTGTGGGGGTTTGTAGGTTTGTGCTGGTTGGGTTTATGTGTGGTCTGGTGTGTTCGTTGAGCGTGTGTAGTTTGTGGGGAGAGTTGTTGTGGTTGTGGTTTTGTGGTCGGTGTATGTTGTGTTATGGGTAGGGGTGGTTGAGGTGTGGGGTTGGTTGTGTGGATGGGTTGGCGTGTGGTTTTTGAGAGTTTGTGTGAGAGATTGGTTTGATGTGGTGTGTTTGGTTGGTTTTGGTGGTCGGGTGTGTGTGTTGGGTGTATGATGGTGGTTGGTTCGTGGTAGTGTTGGATGTGTCGTGTTGGTGGTTTTGTGGGTTGGGTTTGTGTTTGGTGGTTTGTGGTGGGTTGGTATGTTGTGTTTATGTTCGTGGGGGTTGGGTTGTTTGCTTGGTGGTCGGGGAGTGTTTGTGGTGTGGTGAGTTGGTGTTTGGGTTGGATGTGTTGAGTTTTTAGTGTGCGTGGTGGTGTGTTGTGTGTTTTTGTGTGTGTGGAGTGTTGTGGGTGTTGGGTGTGTTGGGTATTGTGGTATGGTCGGTGTTGGTTTGGGTGTGTGGTGGGGGGTAGGTTCGCTTATGTTGGGTGGGTGGTTGTTGTGGGTTTGTTGTGTTGCGGCTGTCTGAGGTTTGTTTGTTGGTGTGTGGGGAGAGTCTTTATGTAGTGGTTGTGAATGGAGGTGTGTGTGGTTTTGTTTGTGTATGGCGTCTGTGTGTACGGTGAGCCTGGTTTTTAGTTGGTGTGTTTGTGGTGTTGGGTGTTGGTGGTTCTGTGTCGTTGTGGGTGTGTGTGGTGTGGTAGTTTGTGGTGGGTGTGTTGGCGGCTGTGGTGTTGCTGGTATAGGTTAGTGTGTTGTTGGTTGGATGGGTTTAGTTGTGTAGGTGTGTGGAGTGGGTGTTTGGTGTTGGTGGGTCGTTTTTGTGTGCGGGTGTTTGTGTTCGGGTAGGTCGGTTGGTGGGGTCGTGTTTGGTGTTGTTCGGGTGGTGGTGTGGTGTGGTGTGGAGTGTTTGGTGTGTGGGTGTTGGTGAGTAGTTGTTCGCGTGGATGTTTTGGTTTGTTGTTGTGTGTGTGTGTTGGTGTGGCTGATGCTGTGTTGTGGTGTTTTTGTGGCGTATGGTGTGGTTGGGTTTGGTTTGGTGGGTCGTGGTGTTTGATTAGGCTGTTGAGGTTTGTTGTGTCTTGTGGGGCTAAGTGGTTTTTTTAGTGGGTGGGCTGTGGGTGTGGGTGTGTGGTGTAGTTGGGGTTCGTAGGTGTTGGTGGTTGGTGGTTTGTTGGGGGGTAAGCGGTGGGGTGGTAGGATGGGGGTGGCGGTCTCTTGTCGTGGTGTGGTGGTGGTGGTCAGTGGTTGTTTCGTTCGTGCGGTCGGTGGTGTTTGGGGGGGGGGCGGGGGGGGTGGTGGATGTTTGTGGGTTTGTTTGCTTGTGTTGGGGTTTGTCTGTGATGATGTGGGGTTAGGGGTTGTTTGATGGTGGGGTTGGTGGTCGTGGTTGGTGTGTTGTTTGTGGGTAGTTTTGGTGTTTGTGTTGGTGGTGTTGGTGTGATGTTGTTTGTGGTGGCTGAGTGGTTGGTGGTGGGTGGTGATGTGTGTGTTGTTGTGTGGTGTGTGTGTGGTGGTTGTGTGTAGTGTTTGTGGTTGTATTGGGTGGTGTCGTGGGTTGTGTGGTTGTTTTGTGTTGGTGGTGTGGCGTTGGTTGTGTGTGTAGTGTTGTGGGAGGTGGTGTGGTGGTGGTGGGGATGGAGGGGGTGTGTTGTGTTGTTGTGGGTTTGGGGAGTGGGTGTGTGGTTGTGTTTAGTGTCGTGGGTGTGTAGGGTTGTTGGTGTGTGATGGATTGGCGTGGGGTTGGGTGGTCGGTTCGGGTTGGGTATGGGGTGTGTTGGTGTGGGGTGGTATGGTTGGGGGGTGTGTTTTGTGTTGGTTGTTGGTTTGGTTGTTGGGTGTTGTGTGGTGGGGGTGGGGTTAGGTTGTGGTGGTGGTTGTGTGTGTGTGTTCTTGGGGTTGTAGGTGATGTGTAGTGTGGTGTGTGATGGTGTCTTTGTGTTGGGTGTGGTTGGAGAGAGTGTCGTGTGGTTTGTTGGTGTTGGTGAGTGTGTGTCGTGGGGTGGTGTGTAATGGTGATGTGGGTTGTTGTGTTTGTGGTTGTGTGTGGAGGTGGAGGGCTGAAGTGGGTGGGTGTTGTTGATGGGGGTTGGGTGGTGGGGAGTGTTGTGGTGGCGGTTGGGAGTCGTGCGGGTGTTGTGGTAGTGCGTGGTGTTTTGTTTTGTGTGTTGTATTTTGGCTTAGGGGTAGATGGGGTGTCTTTGCGTCTGTGTGTGTTGTGTGGGTGGTGGTCTGTGTGGTGGTTTGGCTTGTGTGTGTGCGTGTTGGGTTTATTGTTGGACGTGGTTGGTTGTGGTTGTTCTGTTGGTGGATGGGTGTTGTGTTGGTTTGCGGAGGTGGTTTTTGTTGTTGTTGGTTTGTTGTTTAGGGTGGTGTGGTGGTTGTGCTTGGTGTGTTGGTGTAGTGTGGTGTCGTGGTGGTTGAGTGTTGTGCTGTAGTGTGTGTTGTGCGTCGTTGTGTGGAGTGATGGTGGTGTGGTTTTTGTTGGGGCGGGTGGTGTTGTCGTGGGTGGTGAGGGTGTTGTCTTGGTGTGATGTGGTTGGTTTGTAGTGGGGTGTTGTTGGTGCGTTTCGGCCTTGGTTGGTGTGTGTTGGGTGGGTGATGGTGAGTTGTTGGTGCGTTTGGTTGTGGGTCTGGTGTGTGTTTGTGGTGTTGGGGTGTGTGGTGATGGTGGAGTGGTGGGTGTGTGTGTTGTTTGTTGTGTGGGGTGTTGTAGGAGTGTGGCTTGGGTTTGGTTGGCTGGTTTGTTAGTGTGAGTTTGTGTGATTGTGCTGTGTTTGGTTGGGGGTTGTGTGAGTCGGGTCGCTGTGGCGGGGGTTTGCGTGTGTTGGGTGTGGCTTAGGGTGTTGGTAGGTCGTGTTTGGTGTTGTTGGGTGGTTGTGTGGGGGGTTGGTTGGTTGTTGTTAGTGTTTGCTGTTCGCTTAGTGTTTGTTGTGTGTGTTGTGTGGTGTGGTGTGTGTGGTGTTGTGGTTTTGTTTGTGGTCGTGTGGGTGTTGTGTGAGGAGGTGTTTGTGTTCGGTGAGGTGTTTTGGGTGTTGGTTGATTGTAGGGGTTGTTTTGGGTTGGTGTGTGGTGTTTTGTTTTGCCCGTTGGTGGGAGGTGAGGTGTGGAGGTTTGGTTGGGTGTGTGTTGTTAAGAGGTAAGTGTTGTGTGGGTGGTGTAGGTGGTGTTGTTTTGGTTGTGTGTGGTTTTGTGTGGATGGTTGGTTTTCCTGTGGTCTGTGGTATTCGTGTGGGTGTGAGTTGTGTGTGTGTTGTTGTTGTTTATGTGGTTGTGGTGGAGGTGGGTAAGCGTTGTGGTTTGGTTGTTGCTCGTCGTGTTGAGTGTTGTTGTTGGGTGTGTGGGAGTTGTTGTGTTGTGTGTGTGCGGTTGTTGTTGTAATAGGTGTGGTTTGGTGTGTTAGTGTTTCGTGTGTTTGTGGTGATGGGTTGTCTGTTGTTGTGTGAGTGTGGTGTTGGGTTGTGTGTTCGGGGTGTGTGTGTGTTGTAGTTGTGAGTTCTGAGGTGTTTGGTTGTTGGGCACGGTGTGGAGTGGTTGTTGTTTGTTTTGATGTGGGGGTAGTTTTTTATTTATTTTGATTATATAATATTTTGAATATTAAGTAAATGGATTTTAATATATTATATTTATAATTTTAAATATTATTTATTAAAATACTTATATATTTATATTTATATTATTATATTATAATAATAAATTATAATATTAATAAATATATATAATATATTTTTTATAATATATATTATTATATAATTATTAATTATATATTATATATAATTATTTATAATTATATTATTTTATTATTTCTTATATTTAATATAAATATTATAATATAATTATTTTTACTATTATTTTATATATTTTTATATAAATATTTATATATATATTTATTTATTATTATATTATAAATATAAGTAATATTTATATATCTAATTTATAATATAATATTACAATATATTATATATCTAAGATTATTATTACTATAATAAATTTAATTAATAATAATAATATTTATATATATTTATTAATAAGATTATTATTAATTATTATTTAATATAATTATAATATTTATATAATATATAAATTATATATATAAATTATTCATTATCATTTAATAAAATTTATATATATATATATAAATAACTTTTAATTATTATATTAAATTTATTATATATTATATTTATTTATTTATCATATATAATTATTTATATAATTTATAATTTTATTATATAATTAATTTATTAATTATTTTATAAGATTATAATATAAATAATTTATATTATATTATAATATAATATTTATACTATATATATTTACAAAATTTATAATATAATTATATATATATATTTATTATTTATTATATAATATGATATTAATATAATTAATAAATATTAATATTATTAACTTTATAATTTAAATATTTATATAAATATAATAAATATTTATAAATAACATTATATATTTTATAATATAAATATATATTTATATAATTATATTAACTATAATTATATTAATTCATATTTATTATCTTAATCATTTATATTTAATTATTATATATATAACTATTATATCATATAAAATTAAGATATATTCATTATCAAAATAATTATCACTATATAAACCAATTCAAATAAATAAAATACAAAATTTACTTAATTTTAATAAAAATTTAAATACATCTTACCCATAAATTCAATAAATATTTACAATACTATCTAAACAAACTACCTTCTGTAATATAAGTAGTAGTTTATAAGGATAGTATGTTTAAATAGACCACTCATGCGTATCGGGGGAGATTTGTGCTAAGATGACAGATTGTACAAGGAATAGAATATGTGTCATAGTATGTGAACGGCCTTTTTGTTTAGACACAAGACGATAATTATAAGGCAGAACCATAAATGTGTGTCTCTTAATATGTAGATACACGCCACAAAAAGACCGCTCTCAAACATGTAGATATAGACAAGATGTGTCATCCGGATCATTATAGACTGTAAGACATGTATCATGTACTCCCCCCAAGAGAGTGTAGATATATGACCATCAGGCTCCGATCAAAGAATCACCAAAACATGGGAAGTGAGATCATAGCTACAACGAGAATTCGAGATGACCAAGACCACAATAGCACTCATACACTGTTCACAAAAGCGAAGTGTCACATTGGATTCTCATTATAAGGCTAGTTTCATCATCTGAATAGGACTCCACTTCTATCGGATAGAGGACGAAAAGTGTGTGTACGACTCAATTACCCAACCCCACACTCCTCCTATCCTGCACCTGACCCCCCTCCCCCACCCCCTCCAGCCCCAGCCCACCCACCCCCCCCACAGTAGAGCTACTTAATATCGCTGCTCGCATAGATATATAGATAAGGTCTACGGTCTTTAGAAGATGTACATATACGTTGTGTGAAAAGGCTGAGAAGGGTAGTAACAGGCTCGTAAATGTAAAGTATGTGTATTTACTTATGAGTAGCTATCTGGACTTGAGATAGCAGCAAGTGTCATCCGAGCTGACCTCACATATAGATAGAAAATCCCACATTGTCCGAATGTAGTTGTGTTAATGAGTTGGGATGCTATATTACACAACTTGTGTTTCCTATCAAGGATAAGTAGGTTGAATTGATTGTATTGTTCTCAGTTCAATTGTAGAGATTCTAATATGAATGTTCTCAATTGTAGAAGAATTAACCATTGTCTTCTTTGTTCCTCCGCCAAGCAATACTCTCCTCTGTTCTGACATACGAATACAATACATCCCCGTGTGTCTATATTCATATCTTCTCATCTAGTGGTTTCTTGTGATAGTTGTCAGAATATGTTGAAAAGTTGATAGTGATAATTAGGAATGTCCTACAGCTAACGATTTATTTATGTTAGATCTATTGTATATTAGGTCAAGATCAGTGTTAACTCCTGTGTGTGTGTGTAGGTGGTGTGTTAAACGAAAACCTTCGAAAAAGATATTATAAAGTATGATACATCTAGATAATTACAACACTGCACAAGAGATCTATACTAATAATTGGCCTAGACATTACAATATTTAGACCTCAATGATGAACTCAATGTAAAGGTTACTTGTCTAGCAATAACGTAGTTAGGAATGAATGAGATCTCTAGCAGTGTTGATCACAGATTTATATATAGTTGTGTATGATCAGAATAATGATAAAAAGGTCTGTTCTCTCTCACTCTCGCTCTCGCGCTCAATTTAATGCTCGCTCGCGCGCCTCGCGCAGAGCGCGTAGGAAACCTGTGATGAGTATACGTCTCGCCAAAAGTCTCACGCCGAAATAGAGAAAGAGTACTATATGTGTGTTATGTGTACGCTCTCTCTCACTCCTATATGTACGCACTGTGTGTTCTGTTAAAACCCTGGCTATGATCAAGAATTACAATATGGTATGTCGAGATTCAAGATCGATATAGATTAAGATTAAACGGGGTGTTAAGAAGCAGACTTATGTGTGCTGTTCGTAAATATTGGATGTAGAATGTCTCTCGTAGCAGTAGGTAATTTGTAGAAAACGACTATTATATGTATCGATATTGAAGGTGTATTAGTCAATTTAGGGATCTCTTATGTGTGATGACGTCGATATACGGCGCTTCGCTCGCGCTCACTGTAGGGAGTGTTGGAGTTGATATTGATGTGTTAGTACGTACTCAGTGAGTTTGTAGAGTTTCACAGTTATCATATGAAGGAGTAGAATGATATAAACAGCAAATCTTGTATTGGATGTTGTCAATAAGAGTGGTGGTTAAGGGGTTTGTGTAATTTATAAAAATATTAAGAGTTGGAGTAAACTCAGAGTTTGTTGAGAACGCTCTCTGTGTATAAATGATATAACTGTGTTTGTTTTAGAGGGCTTTTTAAGTAATAACAAGAATAGCTTTTGTGCTGTATTGTGGTGATATCCTTTGTATAGAGATGTTTTTTTAAATGAGTTAGTAGCGGTATGATTTTTAAATTGAAAGTGTGTTATGGAAGCTCTAAAAGATGCTTCTCTGAGAGAGAGATGCGTCGTAACCGTCATATTAGGTCGGTGAGTATTAAAAATGAGAATGTTATGAACGCAAAAAATTTGTACAGTCAATCAATCTGAGTAAGTTGTGAGCGCGAGTCATATGTCTAATGTGTATGTGAGGAGAGTGAGTGTAGCCATTGAGATAATTAGATTTTTCTGCGAACTGGATCATACTCTCGCGAATTTCGAGCAGATCTCATGTTTTAATTGTTTATATACCTTGTTTGAAGACTTAGTAACTGTTTACTTGGAGATGTCTCCACTCCGCGACATATTCAATCCTCAGTCGTAGTGACCTCCATACTGCTCAGAGGGAGTGTGTGTCAGACTGTCCGGGAAATACCCGCGCGTCCGGACGTATCAGATGACCGCCCCCCTCCGATCCCTCACCTAGTAGTTGCATCGCACCCTCAGTCTCACTTTATCGTGATCTAATCCACCAGCGTATCCCGCTTTACCGCACCACTTTCCACCCCCCCCATCTCGCGAAGTCACTGAGTTCCCGTCACTGGGGGCTCTCTGGGGCTCGCCGTCTCGGTGTTGTGGTAGGTCGTGCTGTGTGTCTCCTGGATGTTGTAGGGTTTTTCGGCTTGTGTTTCGTGGTGGGTGTGGTGTTTGTGGGTTGGTGGGTGGCGAGTTTTGTCGTCTGGTGATGGGCTTGGTGGCTGTCGGTTTGTGTGGTTTGGTGTGTTGTTGGGCGATTGTTGTTGTGGTTAGTAGGTGAGGGAGCCATTGTGTGCTTGGGGTTGTGGTGGGAGGTGGGTTTGTCCGTGGGGGGGTCGGGTTCTGTGTGGGTTGTGTGGGGGTTTTGTGAGTTTGGGGGGTGTGGTCGGGGGTGGTGGGGTTGTGTGTTGCGGGGTTGTGTGTTGGGTTGTGGGTGTGTGGTGGTGTTGGTGTGGGTGCTGTGTGGGGTAGTTGGGTTATGCTGGGGTTGTTGGTGGTGTGTGTGTTGTGTGTTTGTGGTGTTGTGTGGAGGTGCTTGTGTGTGTGTAGTTAGTTTGTGTTTTTGTTCTCTGGGCGGTTGTTTTGTGTGTTTGGTTGGGTGGTCGTGGTGTAGTGTGTTGGGCGGGTCTGAGTTGGTTGTTTGTTTTGTGTGGTGGTTTGTGTGTGGGTTTTGGGGTGGTCGGTGCGTTAAGGTGGTTGTTGTTGTTGTGGTGAGGGTGTGTGGTGTGTAGTGGTGTGTGGTTGGTTGGTGTTAGGTTTGGGGTGGTTGTGGTGTGGTGTTTGTGGTGTTGTGGTGGTGTGTTGGGTGGCGTTGGTGGGTGGGTGCTGTTTGATGGGGTTTGTTGTTTGTTGTGTGTGTGTGGTGTGTGGGGGGTGGGGTGGTGGTTTTTTGGCTGAGACTGGATTGGTGTGTCTGGGGGTTAGTGTTTGGTCGGTGGCTTGGTGGTGGGGGGTGTGTTGTTTGTGTTTGGTGTTTGAGGTTGGGTGTGTTGGTGTGGTGGTGGGGTATGGTGTCTCTGTAGTGTGTTTGGTATTGTATTGAGTTGGTGTATGTGGGTTGTGGTGTGTGTGGGTTGGTGTCTGGGGTTTATATGGTGGGTGTGGTGTGGAGTGAGTGGTTGTCGTTTTGTGTTGTGGTGTAGGGGTGTGGTTTGTGGGTGTGTTTGTGTGTGTGGTGGTGCGGTGTTGTTAGTTGTTGGGTGTGGGGGTGGGTGTGGGGGTGTTGTTGCTGTTATGTTTGTGGTGGTTTGGGTGTGTGGGTTTGTTTGTTTTGGTTTGAGGGTGCGTCGTGTGGTGGTTGGTGTGGTTGCTGGTAGGGCGTGGTTTTAGGGTGGGGAGGTTTTGTGGGTGTGTGTTTGTTGTGTTGTTTTGTGTGTTGAGGTGGTGTTGGTGTTATGGTTGGTGGAGGTGGTGGGGTTCGGGTGAGTGGTTTTTTGTGTTTGTTGTTTTGTGTGGTGTGTTTTGGTGGTTTGGTATGGTTTCGTGGTGTCGTATGTGTGTTGTAGGGTGTCTTGCTTTTGGTTGGTAGTGGGTGTGTGTGATGGTGGTGGGTGTGGGTGGGGTGTGGGGGTGGTTTTCGTCTTTGGTCGGTGTGTGGGGTCGTTTGGGTATGTTTTGGTGTTGAGGGTGGGGGTTTGTGGGGGTGGTGTTGAGTGTGTGGGTGTGGTGTTGTGAGTGTCAAGTAGTAGGTTGTGGTTAGGTTAGTTTATTTATTATATATATTAAAGTACTATATTTTTATGTTAATTTATTTTTATATATATAATTAAATTGATTATATTTCTATTATTAACTTATTTATATTAATTTTTTTATTATAATTTTAGATAATTTATATTTATGTGTATATATAATATAATATGATTTTAATTATATTAATGTATATATATATATATATAATTTATTTATTTATTTTTATATTATATTGTAAAAAATAATATATTTATAATATTATTTATAATATATTATATATTTTTATAATAAATAATATAATTAGAGTTTTATTTATATAATTTATTATATATATATATGATTATAAAATTACATTTATTATATTTAGTTATAATTAAATTATTTATAATAAATTATTATATCAAATTATATATATAATAATATTATATATATCAATAAATAATAATATATAACTTACTTAATAAAAAACAAAAATAACACTAAAATAACCCCAAAAACAACAAAACAATACACCCACAACCCCACACCACAACCCCACCCCCCCCCCCCACCCCCCCCCCCCCACCCCCCCCCCCCCCCCCCCCCCCCCCCCCCCAACCACCCCACACCCCCCCCATAATATATATATAATTAATTATTATTATTTTATATTAAAATCTAATATTCATATATTATATATATTATATTAATAAAAAATATAATATTTATTTAATTATATATATTATTAATATATTAATATATATTTTAATATATTATAATATTTTAAATTTATTTTTATTTTTTAATAATTATAATAATAAATTTAATATTATTTTTTATATTTATATTATAAATATAAAATATCAATATATTATTTAATTTTTCATATATTATTTATATATATTATATAATTATACTATATAAATTTATTATATAATATTTATATAATTTTAATATTACCTGTATTATATATTAATAATTATAAAATTTTTAATAATAATTTTTTTATATATATTAAAATTTTATTAAATAATATTTATATATATTACTTTTATATTATCTTATATAATTATATATATATATATAATAATATTTAAATATATTTTTATATATTTATAATAAAATATTTTATATATTAATTTAATTATATTAATATAATAATATTATAATTTAATTATAATTATAATTAGTACATTTTAAGTCCGTTTTTGGTTATTTTAGCTCGTTTTTAAAGGTAAAAGGTATGTGTAATTAAGCACATACCAACTATTTACGGTAGATATCCGACAACTTTTTTGATAAAAAATACAGCGACGAAAACGCTTCGTCATTACGAATAAAACTGGTCAAATACTGATACACTTTTGAGATACTAAAAAATGTCGGCACGCAATATACTTTTAAAAAAATATTTTAGAACACATTCTTAACATGTCTATAAATTTTAAAAACTACCCTATATTTTAATGAAAGATAAAATGTAGAACTACAGGTAATATAGAGCCTATTTATGGATGAATCTATTAAAATGTTTGCTTGTTACAAAAATTATCGGCTATAAGAGTACGAAAATAGATATTCAACAAAAAATAGCCCGTCGCAATGCGCGTACATTATTTTTTCTTTAGACAAACTCACCTCGAAATAGCTAGCAAAATATATATTCGACAACCAAAAATAAATAAGCCCGCCACACCACGCGGGCATCATATGTAACACCCCCATTTTTACAATATAGCAGTGGAAGCTAATCTGGGGTGTTACTTCATGGAAACAACAATCATAATCATAAAAAACGACCCAAAAGAGACGTTTGTTCAAAAGATATGTTATCATTCATTTCAAATCAGAGTTTTACAAAGGCAGGTCCCAAAATCTGGTTACATACAATGTGAATGATAACAAGTTTTAGCCATCTTCGAGTCCATTTCACTTCGTGTCGTATATTGCTCAATAACCTGAGATAAACATGCTAAAAAGTCAACACAATGGTTGAGTGAAATTTATAGGTTTAATAAACAGTTTGAATACAAGTCATAGTGTAATAATTATAA
The DNA here is from genome assembly GCA_026074375.1 of Tanacetum coccineum. Classification (NCBI taxonomy): domain Eukaryota; kingdom Viridiplantae; phylum Streptophyta; class Magnoliopsida; order Asterales; family Asteraceae; genus Tanacetum; species Tanacetum coccineum. The sequence goes on along the minus strand of BQNB010004710.1, from coordinate 78,545 downwards.
AAAACACAATTATTATAGAAAATGGTATTGTTATTATACACCCGTTATTAGTAATGATTGCAACGAATGCAATTATCATAGTAACAGTGTATTACTGCGTTATTGTCTTGTTTGGTCTGTTTGGTCTGATTGGTCTTGTCTGGTCTAAGCACATCGCACTAACACATTATCATCAAAAGTCAATTTAACGACTTGAAGTCAAATTTAACGACTTGTAGGATTTATGACACTAACACATTATCATCCAAAGTTAATTTAATGACTTAAAGAGCTTATAATATCAACATATTAACATCCTAAAGTCAACTTAACGACTTGAAGTCAAATTTAACGACTTGTAGGATTTATGACACTAACACATTATCATTAAAAGTTAAATGACTTGAAGAGCTTATAATATCAACATATTAACATCCCAAAGTTAATTTAACAACTTAAAGTCAATTTAACGACTTGTAGGATTTATAATATTAACACATTAATATCCAAAGTCAATTTAACGGCTTGAAGTCAAATTTAACGACTTGTAGGATAGATAACTTAGACAACAATTATAATGATATGTCAGGATAGCATGTAATTTTAAAAACACTTGTATTCATAATTTATAGCATGTATCCCCCTCGCGGGTTTATAAAACATGTAAAATGAGTAAAGGCGAGGTTATGAATCTCACCTGATAGGTAGATGCAATAAATTTATGAAAGCGGACGACCTTATCACAATCTTATCGGGGAATGTTGATATAGCAAAATGATAATAAACAGCCACGTCACGCAACCTGAGTAAATATGTCAAGTTTGAAGATTGTACTTTAGAACTTTGGTTCTAAGAGTTATGAATTTGATTGAATAGTTTGAAATTATTGTATCACCGTTCGGGCCATCATAATTCAGAAGTCATTCAGTAAACGTTTGAGGAGCTAGGGCACTTTAAATCGTAAACCCAACAACTCAGTCAGGACGTAATACCAAGATGAAACTCCTTAATATGATGCTCCTTACTATTGTGATACCGGGTTATAAAACATTGTAAAATAAGTAAAAGCGAGTTTATGAACTCACTAAGTCTTTGAAATGTACTCAGCATTGTCTAAAGAAAAACGAGTATGAAAAAGAGTTTGTAACAAGCATGTATCCCCCTCGCGGGTTTATAAAACATTTAAATAAGTAAAAGCGGGTTATGAACGTCACTAATTCTTTGAAAAGAATCATAAAACAATGTTTTCTAAAAAAACGAGTATGTAAAAGAGTTTGTAACAAGCATGTATCCCCCTCGCGGGTTTATAAAACATGTAAATAAGTAAAAGCTAAGTTGAAACTCACTAAGTCCCTTTGACAAAGAATCACATGTGGTTATTAAGATAAAACCGAGTATTTAAAAGAGTTATGTAACCAGCATGTAACCCCCACGACGTGTTTATAAACAAGTGAAATAAAGTAGAAAGAGCAGGTTATGAACTTCCCTGATAAGTAGATTAATAATATTCCAAAATGAAAGCTGACGACCTTATCACAATCTTAACCGGGGAAGGTTGATATAGCAAATGATAGTAAACAGCCACGTCACGCAACCTGAGTAAATATGTCAAGTCTTAGGAAGATTGTACTTTAGAACTTTGGTTCTAAGAGTTATGAATTTGATTGAAGAGTTTGGAATTATTGTATCACCGTTCGGGCCATCATAATTTAGAAGTCATTCAGTAAACGTTTGAGGAGCTAGGGCACTTTAAATCGTAAACCCAACAACTCAGTCAGAACGTAATACCAAGATGAAACCCCTTAATATGAAGCTCCCTAGTATTATGATACGATATAATCGGTTTAAAGCGTTTTGATCAATATCTGGAAATGATAAGCACGAGAAGCGTTAATTAAAGTTATGTCTTGTAATGTTTTGAATACATTTTTATACTTTTTCAAAATGTTACATTTTAGACCCTTGATAATGAAAAGTGGCAAAATATACCCTCGGAGTTTGCACTTTTACGAGTTTGGTCCTTCAAGTTTAAAAGATATACCAAGTAAACCTTGTACTTTGGAAAGTGACATAATAAACCCCTACAGTTATAACTTTGATAAAATGACATTTTCAGTCATTTTAGTTATAAGTTTCCGAAAGTTACGATATATACCCCTTGCATGGATTATAATTACAAAACATGTCCAAATTGCCATGCAAACTTATTTTAACATTTCAAAAGATTATATATAGGGATAAATAAACTAAAATATGAAGGTTTAACATAATGAAAGTTTAAAATAACAATTCGTTAAGCTAGGAAGCAAAACGGGTCAAATTAGGGTTTTAAAACGTAAACGCGCGGGTTTTTTTTTGGGTAAAAGGGAATTCATACCCCGATAAAATATATTACACCAAAAAAAACGTTGAAGTACAATGGATGATGTAGGTGAAGTCCTAGCATCACAGCCCGTTACATGGGCAAACTATGCACAAACAAACGTTGTGCAACAACTAACACAAGAGTGACATGCCACTCTTATGACTTAACTAAGAAGGAAAACCTAGAACATAAATCATAAACATTGAAACAAACAGGTAATCCAACTTAACTTCTATATCATGGAAATGATGACGCATCTGAATGACCATCAATAGATCACAAATGCATCCGTAGCAACCATCTCTAACAGTCACCAATGCATCCAAGATAATAACCCCATCCTTGATAGACAAGTGATGATATAACACTTAACTTCCCGTCTCTAACAGTCACAAAAATAACGAGTAAACTCGTTGGTCTTCAGAAACCAAAATCTTGAAAAGCCGAGTGCATATGTGCTTGTTATAAGACCTCATCATACACTAAACATCGAACCAAAGCCCACGTTTAGTAGAGTACACGCATGCCCCAAAAACAGCTCACAACCGTGATCGGCACATGTCTTCAACACCCTAACACTAGGGTTTCAATCCCCCTCTCCCAAACCCACTAACCAGCATACCAAACCAGAACCAAAATCAATCAGCCCAGAAAACATCACGCCACCACGCGATGGTGATTAAACTTGTTCAAGTCAGCAAGATCATCCATCCAGTACCAAAATCTAATCACAACGATTAGATATATACCCAACGTAGTAGCAGGATCCAATAAGCAATAACGAAACCCTAACAGGGTACCCGTCACGTTGAGAGGATCCACATCAGCTCAGTAGCAATCGAAATCAGTAAAATAATCACCCAGAACATTAAAACCCTAATAAAATTAGGGTTTCTTGATTTCGACACACCACAATAACGATTGCATCAAATCGTCAAACAATCACACCAACTAGGAGTAAAAGCCCTAGTTAGCCGTCAAACCCCATCAGAACCTCAACAACGTTCGAACCCTAAAAGAGATCGAGAAGCCATTAAGGGTCTGATCATACGATCAAAAAAATACTCGTTAAGCATATGATGATAGGATACAACCACAACACGAAATCCATGAGAATAAACAATAAGTCGAAACCCTAAAAAAATAGGGTTATAATTTCGGTTGTAATAATCAATCGATCCAAATAAATAATCATGATCGCAACCCTAAAAAAATTAGGGTTTAATGAATCGGTTGATAGATCTAGAGGCGATTTAAATAGGAAGTGAATCAAACCGACCCCTACCCTCAAGTAAAGAAAAGAAACAACATCCTAAATTCGATTGCATATTTAGACACCTCATAAACCACTTCCCTGAATTTAAAACACATAGGAGATCAAAGAAATCATATGCGAGTTAATAAACAGAAAGAATGATTACAAAAGGCCTGAATAGAGAGGCGGATCTAGGGTTGTTTTAGCCGGAAAAAAGGGGAGGAGGGGGTGCCGGAAATCGCCCCTAGAGGGGAGAGAATTTTAGGAAAAAAAATATATGCTTAAACGCGCGAGTTTTAAGTTCAAATTCCTTCAATAATCAATAAAGTGGTTATTTTAACATTAGTTAAGCATGCTAGGATAGATTATAACAACATTTAACCATTATGACATTTAGTTTTAAGAAAAACGCGAAATTAGGGTTTCGGGTGTACGGTTTTGGATCAAAATAGAAAATGAGCATGAATTGAGTTATGAAACTTTAACAAGAGTTTATTTAGGATCATATGAACATTATAAGAGTGTAGGAGCAGAAGTAGAACATCCAGAACCTGGGTTTGAGCTTCAAGGAGCAAAAATGGTGGAAATGGGTCGTTTCGGGTAGTATTTCCACTCGTACGCCTTGTATCTTGTTCCCGGGGCTTCAAATCTTCAAAGCTTTGCTTGAATGATGTTCTTAGATGATCCTAGGATCATATGGAGCAGAGAATGTTTGCTCAATTGGGTTATAGAAAGAAGAGATGGGGGATGCTTTGAAATGGAGGCATAATACCCCTATTTATAGTAATTTTGGAACTTGGTGACTAAGGATGCTAAGAGACCAGGTGAGGACATGTGTGGGAGCTATAGGGTGATGTGGAGAGGCTATGGGATGAGTAAGGAAGGCTATGGTGCAAGGTGGAGGTGGTTCTAGACGTTTTAGGGGTGTTTGGTTTGATTTATACATGGCTGTTTTTGGACAGCCAACATCAGTCTTGGTAAAATGGTTGCCATTTGCAAACCGTAACTCCGTTGAAGCTCAAACCAGTGAGCATTGTTAGATATTTGAGTCCTCTACAACGTTTAGTTTTACATATTTGGGGGTTACTATACAAAAATTTAGAGATAATAGCCATTTACTACAGGTGTGCCGAATCTGCGCACCTTTGCCATTTCGGCTATAACTAATTCATCCGACGTCGAATCGGGTTGATTCCACCGGAAAAATGATCACAAGACATAGGGCTACAACCTAGTGTTTTCACTTAATACCCAAAACCTATTGATTTGCCCATATCCTATGTTTTATAGACTGATCCGATTCTGAACTAGGGCCTAGTTTTAGGTTTTAGGGTTAGAACTAGATTAGGGTTTTGTTTTAGGGTTTTCAAGATTTAAATAATGTTATAATGATGAAAAATAGGAATTTGTAATGTCTAGTAAAATAAGTATTTTAACAACTTATTGGATTAATGGTTTCAGGTTTAAAACGATAAGAAAAACCAAGAAACGGTTTATGGATTAGAAACTAGCTCGTTTTTAAGGTTTCTTTGTTTTGATTATGGAATCAGTTATGAAAGTGAATGAATATGGAATGTACATGAAAGGTTCATTACTTGCTTTTAACTTGTACTTAATAGATTGTATGGAATTCCTTAGGAAAACGGAGGTAAAACGACTATTTTAGATGTCACGCTTAATGACTTGTACATTGAGCTTTTAAGGACTTGTACTTTGACTTGGAGGAAGTTTATATTTCAAATGAGATGTTATGTTACTTGTTCATATGCTTTAGTATCTTGTACATTCATTTTAGATGTTAACTCATCATGGAATTAGGGTTTAGAGGTATACAATAATGGTTTAAAGCCTGTCTTGATATAATGTTGCAAATGGTACATTATATGAGTAATGTACTTTGTAAAAATGATATTATGATATTGACTTGACTTGTTATGATGTTTTCTTGACATATATGAAGATAGGATTGCCATAAATAGGTTGTGTGAGCTCGTCGACTTTAGTTATGTAAGTTACATTGCATACTGAAGATTATTGACAGAATGCAAGTCAAGGATTTTTAATAAACGTAAAAAATTTCCCCGTATAATTGTGATCATAGTAAAATAGGTTTTGCATTTGATGAAAATTCTTGGGTTGTTATAGTCTCCACCCCTTACAGAAATCTCGTCCCGAGATTTAGTTGAAAGTTGTAGTGAATAGATGTATTTAGGTTAGGCTAATCAAGGTTACAAGTCCACGTGTGTGATGCATTTATAATTATGTTGCGCACCATAATTATAATTACCTCCTTTCACACGTCTACTTACTTCCAAGACCACACCTCTTGATGACAGCCAATAGAATTTCTTCAGATCCTGATAGAACCTGGGTGGATGGGATACTTTGATTTGTGGAACCTGTGGGTTATGGTGTAACACCCCCAAAATGGGTCGCAGCGGAATAAGGGTCCGGGGCGTGTTACTTCAAGACAACAGGCACAAATATATATAAAACGACATAAAAGTCGTTTAAATTGGGAACATTGGATTTAATTAAAAGACATATTACAAAAGCTTATATCTTTCACTTGTTCCCTTGTTGAATATTACAAAGAAGACATAATTTCCAAATATGATATAAAAGTCTTTAAGCGTGCAATCCCAAAACGTAACCCAATGGCATCCTTGGCACCTCGTCCTATTAACCTCCAAAACATTGCTAAAAACGTCAACACAAATGTTTAGTAATTCATAGGTTTATGTATTTAAATTATGGCAGGACCGCAAGACTATTCCCGCTGATTGATACAACATATGCAAAACAATCACAAAACCAGATTACATTACACTAAGCTCATGACACTAGAAGCTCGAAAAAAAATCTTGTTCCAAAATATTGCCTACTCACCCGAAATGTGTCTAAACGCCGAAACATCCGATTTCGACATGCTATAACGTTCGTTCCCGGTGGATAGCTTAGTCACCCGCATCGGGAGGTCCGTTTTTCCTTACTATTGTGGTACAATAGAGATCCAGGTCATGATTTCTAAAGGCACATTGATGATGAATGATATTATGGTTATAACATAAGCGGTTTTAAGCGTTTTAATCAATATCTGGAAATGTTAAGCACGTCAAGCGTTAATTAAAGTTACGTCTTGTAATATTTTGAATACATTTTTATACTTTTTCAAAATGTTACACTTTAGACCCTTGAGAATGAAAAGTGGCAAAATATACCCTCGGAGTTTGCACTTTTATGAGTTTGGTTCTTCAAGTTCAAAGGATATACCAAGTAAACCTTGTACTTTGAAAAGTGACATAATAGACCCCTGTAGTTATAACTTTGATAAAATATAATTTTTAGTCCTTTTAGTTATAAGTTTTCGAAAGGTACGATATATACCCCTTGCATGGATTATAATTACAAAACATGTCCAAATTATCATGCAAGCTTATTTTAACATTTCAAAAGATATTTATAGGTTATAATAAACTAAAATATGAAGGTTTAACATAATGAAAGTTTAAAATAATGATTCGTTAAGCTAGGAAGCAAAAAGGGTCGAATTAGTGTTTTAAAACGTAAACGCGCGGGTTTTAAGTTCAAATTCCTTCAATAATTAATAAAGTGGTTATTTTAACATTAGTTAAGCATGATAGGATAGATTATAACAACATTTAACCATTATAACGTTTAGTTTTAAGAAAAACGCAAAATTAGGGTTTCGAGCGTACGGTTTTGGATCAAAATAGAAAATGAGCATGAATTGAGTTATGAAAATTTAACAAGAGTATATTTAGGATCATATGAACATTATAAGGGTGTAGTAGAAGGTATGAAGTTGATAGAACCTGGGTTTGAGATTATTGCTTGAAAACGGGTCGAAATCGAGACTTTTAGCTTCGTTCGCCTAGAATAACGACTCCCGGGCTTCTGTTCTTGATTTATTTTGCTTAATTTCTGATCTTGAGACTTCTTAGGATCTCTTAGAATACATATTGATCAAAGGATTGATTCTATGATGGGTTATAGAGGAGGAAGTGGGGGATGAGTTATAATGAGAGGTTTATGCCCCTATTTATACTCGAAATGAGCTTGGAGGCTAAGGAACATTATGTGATCAGGTTATGACATGTAGGAGGTCTAGAGGGTGATGAGGAGAGGCTAGAGGATTTGTTGTATAAGCTAGAAAGTAGCTTTGATGTGTTGGTTACCCCATGTGAAGTCGCGGCTAAAGAAAGAAGAAAAGAGGTGATGTGGCTCATTTTTATACCAAGAAATGGATTAGATATTTAGGAGAGGTGCTTGTAAGCAGCTTAGGATAGTGTGGTGCTTGTCATGGAGGTGCTTGTTTGCAAAAAGATTAGTTAAAATGGGTCAAAATGAAAGAAACTAGGTTTCGGGTACATTAGGGATTATTTAGGGTTTTCAAGCTTGGATTTCATGTGTACTTGAAGGATAATGATAGATATATGTTCACAAGACTTGTATTAAGGATTAATAACAAGAATTTATAGGTGGTTTGGGTTTAAAATGGGCAAAAATGAGTAAACGGGTCAAAAGTTCCAATTAGGGTACAATTAGGGTTTCTTGGATTCGATTTGCATATGGTTGAAGTAAAATGATGAAATGATGATGGAATATGATTGATAATGTTGTAATTTAAGTTATTACAACTTATTTGAGTGTTGGTTTGGGTTTACAATAGATAAAAACGAAGAAACAGGTCATGGTTTAGAAACTAGCTCGGTTTTAGGGTTTAGGGTTTTAAATTAGGGTTTTGAGTGTAAAAAAGATGTATGAAAGTTTATGAGTAGAATATTTATAGTTTATAAATTATACATTGAGTTTAGTAGCTTGTACACAAGTGATGGTGAAGAAATTAAAATGAAAACGGAGGTAAAACGGCTATTTTAGAGATCATGCTTAATGACTTGTACATTGAGCTTTTAAGGACTTGTACTTTGACTTGAATAGATTTTATATTTCAAATGAGATGTTATATTACTTGTACATATGCTTTAGTAGCTTGTGCATTCACTTTAGATGTTAATCTTTCATAGAATTTAGGGTTTAGAGGTATACGATAATAGTTTAAGCTCGTTTTGATATAACGTTGCAAATGGTACATTATAGGAATAATGTACAATGTAAAAAGGATATGATGATATTGACTTGACATGTTATGATATTTGATTGACATATATGAAGATAGGATGACATAGGTAGGTTGTGTGAGCTCATCTACTTTAGTTATGTAAGTTACATGACATACTGAGATATTGACAATGCAAGTAATGTAATAAAGCGAAAAAATTCCCCGCATAATTGTGATCATAGTAAAATAGGTTGATGAAAATTCTTGGGTTGTTATAGTCTCCACCCCTTACAGAAATCTCGTCTTGAGATTTAGTTGAAAGTTGCAGTGAATAGATGTAAATACTGGGCATGAATTTGATTTTTATTTTAGGCTAATCAAGGTTACAAGTCCACGTGTGTGATGCATTTATAATTATGTTGCGCACCATAATTATAATTACCTCCTTTTACACGTATATTTACTTATAAGACCACACCTCTTGATGACAGCCAATAGAATTTCTTCAGATCCTGATAGAACCTGGGTGGATGGGATACTTTGATTTGTGGAACCTATGGGTTATGGGCCCACCACGCTTCTGCTGTGCTACTCTAATCATAAAGAATCGTTATTCATTAACTTTTAAAAGTTAATATCGAATAAGAATGCTAATCACGTGGGATACAAATTTGGGAATGAACAGATGATGAAGGTAATAATGATAATGAAGGTAATAATGATAATGATTAAGGAACGGATTGAAAGAAACTTGTTTGTACGTATGTTATATACTTAAGCCTATTTATTTATAATTTGTCACTTACAAAAAGAAGCGTTCAACTCCTTGTAACTGAGAATTTTATAAATTCATAGTTCGGAGATTTATAATTTCCTTATTCAAATGAAGAAGTGACCTAATTCATTTCAATAAGATGATCATAAATCGTCTTACCTAAGTATAAAAACATGATATGGTAATGTGTAGAAAATGATATGATCATGAATTGATTGTACTGACGCCCATATAATCGAGGATGATAATTTATGTTTCAAAGGTATGAGGAGAGTATTCAGAGTTTGAACATAATAGAATTGATAAACGATGCTAAATTTTGATATCATCAGATAACAAGATGTAATGGAATCATTACTTTATAATTTTATGGATAACTTTATATATGAAACTCTAGAAAGAGTTGATACTTATGCTACATATCTCATAGTAAAAGTAACAAATAACAAGGATTGTAGCTTGATGATTAGGGTTTTTAGATTGGAGAAGATTCTGATGAAACTTGAATATCCTCGAGAGTTGTTTCTAGGGTAGGAATTCTAAAGTGAACAAAAGCAAGCTCATCTCTAAGTATGCTTTCATGTGGCCTAATTATTTGCTTTTGAGTGCTGATTCGCATAATGTTCTTTCTTTCCACATGCATTACAAATTACGGATATTGTTTGTAGATCATTTCTAGTGGTTGGTCTTTTGTTTTTGCAGTACTTGGTCTGGTGGCCTATCTTGTTGCAAACCTGAAACTTGACACTGCAAGGTCTCGTGTGATGTAGTCTACATCCTTTACACAAGGGAAGGTTTCTAGTATACCCATTGGTAGCAGCATAAGTCTTGAAGGCTTCATGTGTTTTATGCTGTTGTTGGTGGTAATCATTGTTATGGTTGTTATTGTTGCGGTTATCTTGGTAGTTGTTGTGATTATGATTGTTAGAGTGGTTATTATTGTTGTGTTCATTGGGATAGTTGTTGTTGTGGGTGTTTCTTCTATCTTCAAACCGTCGTTTGTGATTATTTCCTAATCTTCAAAAACTTTCTTTTGTGATCGTTGATTCCTTTTCTTGCCCTTTGAGTTTATCGTTTTTTGTGCCCCGATGTTTCTTGTATGTATTGTCAGTATTTGCCCAATATGCAGCTTGTACTTTTAGAGCTAGAGGAATGCCCATCATTAATTAGTTGCCGGATGGCAGCTAAAGTTATGGCTGGTGTTTCAGATGTTGACGTCCTTTTGGGAGGCATTCCTAATCCAACAAAAGATAACACGTAATAAGAATGATATCCTAAGTTATAAAAGAGAATGTGATGCTTAAAATGCTTAAAGAGTAATGCTTATTTTTTAATTTTAAGCACTTAGGAGTTATGGTATGATTCATGGAGACGGAGATAATGATACAAATGATGGAGATGATGATGAAAGAGAGAGATAAGTTGGAACAATAAGGTACGAAATGGGATTACCTTTATAAATAACTTGCCTTTTTACTGTACATAGTCAAGATTTGACAAGCATTTTTATTTATACCACACATCCCATGGCTAGGATAACGCTATAACTAGTCTAAGAGTTTATTGATTTCTGAGCCGGTAATGACACAATCGCAAAAGATCCTCCTGATCTGTTTGGTGACCGAGCTTGGATTTTTCTCAATGATTTGTTTCAAGATCGATAAATTTCTTAGTAAAGCAAAGGCACTCTATCCTTTTGCCTAGACTGCTTCTTTTGAAGATGATAATTCTGAGTACGATTTTCACTTGAGTTCGGTCTTTTTTAGTTTTCCGTACACTCTCATCCTTCGTAGATCATTCCCATCAATACGTCCTTCTTCATTTCTCGACGTGGCGCGCGATGAGAGTTTTCATCTAAGTAATTCAAAATATCTTCGATTTGTCCCTCATGATGTTATAGATGCATCTTAGTTGAATATTTTCCTATTTCAAATATCTAAGGTGGGGTAGGAGTATAAACTGAGGAAGATGGTGATACTAAATTACGGGTTTGATTCCGAGATGAATTAGATAACGTAGTCGAGGAAGAAGATGGGGGAATGGATTCGCTTCTTAGGTGGTAATAGTTCTTCAGGAATAAAGAAATATCGAGGATTAAATAGTAATGATGGTGGTAATACCGGAGATAGAGTCAAAATAGATGGTGGAGTAATAAGATCTGGTGATGAAATAGGTAATTCCTTAACATAAAATGCTTGTACGTCCTTCAAATAAGTATTATTGTAGAAAGATGAGAAAGAGCGCGCAGCGTCTGGTATCATATTATTCTTAGAGTTTTTCCCGAAGAGTTCAACAGAAGTGCTTCCCATTGAAGATGGGAAAGATCTGATGAGACCAGGAAGTATAGTTTAGAGATATCATCTTAAGAAGAAAAAGCCCCCATCCTCAATATAAAAGTAGAGATGGATTATGGAAGAAGACAATCGTTTTTTGATACACAAACCCAATTTTTGTAAAATAACATAAAGTTTCAGTTATTTATATAAAACTGATTAATAATCTAGTACTTTACAATAGCATTGTTCCGAGGTTTTTCGGCGTGTGAATTAAATGTAGTGGCACGGAGGAACCCTTTTACGAGGCTAAAACAGTGAAAAGACAAGGTGGTACTTTATAGTTAAAGGTTTTGACCTTGTTCTCCTATAACCATGGGCGTTTGATACCAATCTAATAACAACCATCCTATTTTTACATATAAGGCAACGGAAGCTAAATCTGGGGGTATTACTTCATGCATACAATAAATCATAATAATAGAAAAAACGACCCAAAGAGACCCCCGTTTATTCAAAAAGGATATGTTTTTTTTTATCATATCAATTACTCAAATTAGAGTTTTTAACAAAGCAAGGTCCCATAAATCCTATAACAACATCAAAACTGTGAATGATAACAAGTTTTTTAGCCATCACTTCGAGTCACATGCCACTCCATGCTAATAAGTTGCTCAAATTACCAAGAGATAAACATATATCTATAACAAGGGTCAACATAAAGTGTTTGAGTGAAAATTCATAGGTTTTTGAAATGTAAAAGAATACAACTTAAGTTGTAAATACTGTATGCAGGGCACAATCATCATAGGGAACATTATTTATGCATCTAAGCTCATGACATCCAATAAATTAACAGGGAAGTCAGAACACCGTAGTGATCACACTATAGTTTAGGAGACAGATTGTCGCCCGTGGAAAAGGTTAATTGCCAAAGTTACCTCTCTTAGGACAAATATAGTAGCTTTTGGAGCTACCTCCAAGCATGGGTAATACCAACGGGAACCGTCACCCCCAATAGATCTATTCACAATATTCGCGTTTCCACTTCGCAATTGCAAGTAATTAATGATTCTCATGATATATGAGGAAATAATGGCACTGGAAAGACACAACTTTGGCAATAATATAGCTGGGGATAGCATACATTTATAAAACAGTTGCATTTCATTGTTTTATATTCAGGTATCACAAGTTTAGAAAGTATCAAAAGATGAAATATAAGGGTTCTTGAATTTCACTAAGCCTTTGAAAAGTAATCCACATTGTTAAAGATAAACGAGTATGTTAAAAAGAGAAGATGTAACAAGCAAGTATCCTGTAACACCCTCTACTCTCTCCCATCTATTCGTCGCAGGGGGAATAAGGCGGTTCGGGGCATCAGTTAACATCTCAAATAGTATCAATAACACAAGATATATCTAGAACGACCAAAAAAGTCCATTTTTAACTAAACATTGGATTTAAACAATATTTGATAGAAAAAGGGGGGGGACAAAGAGAAAATGTGGAGGGTTGGTAACACAACAAATAGCACCGCAGCATTAAAGTTTTTGTTTACTTTTATACTTACGTCTTTCCCTAACCCCCTCCTCCCTAAATAAGTGTCCACTGTTGACTTTTTAAGTCTTTTTTTATTAACTTTGACCTTAAATTATGTTGAGTTTTCTGTGTTTTATATAATACTTAATGGGAAAATTATATCAATAAAATATATTTAAAATTAAAACCCAATTCATTCATATATTTTTTCATCAAATATTATATAACACAACAAGAAATAGTTAAGGTCAAAGTTGCTAAAAAATGACTTCGAAAGTCAAAAGTGGACACTTATTTAGGGACGGAGGGAGTATTACAAAGATACACTGGTCCCACAACACAATGATTTCCCAAACATAATACAGACCCATATTCTTTAGCATGACTTTTCCTTCCCAAAACAAAATCACCTAATGTATCCTTGGCACCTTATGCTTACTCTCTCCTGAAAAAACATTTGCTTAAAACGTCAACAATAATGTTTGGTAAATTCATAGAGGTTTGAATACAAATCATAATACAATGGCAGGACCTCAAGAGACTTTTCCCCGTATAATTGGCAACTCCATGCAAGACATCACAAAACCAGATTAACATTTTCCTACGCATCATGAACACTGAAAAAGAGCACACGATCGACCTTTCTTGCAATAATATATATGCAATTCTGCCCCGATTAGATGTTTAACCTGAAAAATCCCCAAATTCGATAATGCTTATACGTTCGTTTCCCTAAGTGGATACTATCACCCGAAACGGGGAGGTCCGTTTCCCCAAATAGATCTATTTCATAAACAATTTCACGCTTACATAATGCAATTACAACTTACATAATGCAATTGGACAGTTCAGTGATAATGGACCTCAAACCTTGGGTTTATCGCTACTTAGGCAAACTATGTAATCAATATGCAAATATCACTCTCTTGCGTTCCATCTCTACATTAAAATAAAGCATTTTTTTTCCACCCCATAGTTAAAGAATCAATTTGAAATCGTAAAAATGTGGGCTAATTGAACTCACCTTGATTTCTGATAATCCAAATATCATAGATAACCGCGTCACGTAAAAGATCGAATGCAACCTAAAATTATCATAGGATCTATAAGTACCCATGTACTTTCGATTAAAAACCAAAAAATCATATATTACCATATAGCTTCATCATACTATGTTCGGATATCATAATTAAAGAGGTCCATGTAGTGAACGTATGAGAGTATAGGACACTTTAAATCGTAAATCCAACAACTCGTCGATACGCCACCCCGAAGAGGCCTCATTATGAAACTCCCTAGTAATATAGCACTTTGCTTAACTAATACCACATATAGGTCTATATAGTTCAATCACCATCTAATTGTTTTGGTAAAATTGTGTTAAATAAGTAAAAACGTTTTTAATATAACCGTTTTTAGTAAAAACTAGGCGATAACTTTTTACGTTTCAAAGTCGATTTTTGGGACTTTTCCTTAGCCCCAGACGCTTTCGTATTAGGATAAGTTATCATAATTTGACATTTTCATATTTTTGATCCTCTGATGAACAGTACTTTTACTGTTCATACTAGTTATAAATTCATTTTTATAGCTTAAATTAACATAACACTCGTAAACGTCGTATTTTATTTGTTATAGCTCTGTTTTTAGCGATTCTTTCGAGTGACGTGTCCTCGTTATTTGAACATTCTATTTAATTTTGTAAGGTTTTACAAAAATAAAAGTTTCTGACACTGACTAGTGTTTTTTACTATTCATAAGTTTATAAAAATTATTATTATAAACTTTTAATACCAGAAAACCCCGAAACTCCATAACCTCCTCATTAATAAATTGAAAAATTATGAATTCTTAATACATTTTAGAATCCTAAAAATGTTATTTTATTTGTTACAAATATCCAACATGCTGTTTATAAAGATATTTTTTATAAAAGTTTGTTATAACAACCCGATTAATTTAACGTATAACTCGTAATTAGCGTAACTTTTTCGGTTATTTTATACCTTTGACAAGTTTCTTACCTTTCGAATCAATATGAGAAATGTAGAATATTTTTATAAAACATAAAATCCACTTTCTGGAATTCCGATTCCAAACACCCCTTAATATCTATCTATTTTACTTATTTTATTAAACTTGTTTTTATATACTTTTTAACTAAGTTAATTCCACAAGTTTTTCCAACACTCTTAATATACTATATCTTATATATCATATAGTCCATGAGTTCATAATTTGTCCATTTGTCCAAGTCATTAAGTCCTTAACAACATTTTTAAACCATAATCTCCATAAGTAACTTTTTACTACAAGTTCATCCATAACCACTTTTACATCATATATATAAGTGTACAAGTCTTTTACTTCCATTATGACTTTATTTTAGTGTCCATATATCATGACTAAAAGCTCATAAAAAAACTAAATTTAACAAGAAAAATCTATGTTTACAAGTTAACATATCCTAATGTGATTCACACTACAAAACATCACATATACATAATAATCATATAGATAAAAGTTTAAGGCTATTAATAACCTAATTAGATGATGTAGGATGATGACAAATAAGTGCTAAACCCTTGTTTAGACTTTAAACCCAAGATTATAACCAAGAAAACCCTAGTTTCCAAATGAAAACCCTAATCTTGATTTATTGCTTCAACACTTGTAAATGATTAGCCAATGCTTGGAAATACCTTAGAATGTCTTAAGAATGATGTAATGTAGACTGTGTATAGGTTGTATAAAATTTGATATGGATTAGGTATTAAGGTTGGTTTGAGCCGTGGGTTGGCTAGAGCACAAAGGAGGAGTTTGTTTGATTTTCTAGTTAAGTGTAAGACTTATATGAATTTCTATCTTTAGTATACATTATAAATGGTAATTCTTTGGTCATAAGTAAGAAAAGATATTCAAAAACAAACCTTGAGGGCTTTATGGATTCTTGTTCTTCTTGGTCCTTTGGTCCCAAAGAGACATGGTATGGTACGGTTTTTAATGGATGAATATGGTACAAAAGACTTTAGTTGAAAGATTTATTTCATTATTCTTGTAGTAAATTTTGCAACAGATTTCGTCCTATGTATGATATATATGATTATATTTTTTGTAACTTTTATGTATGGTATAAAAGTGGGTATTTGTTGAAGCGTAGAAAAGTTTTGGTGGTTCCGGGTATGCCTAAATGCAATTTATCGTGAAACGTATACACTTTACGTATCCGATAAAAAAATGAACAAGGATCATAATTATTCTCCAAAATAATTATTTAATAATACTTGATTGATGTAAACGCTTTAATTTTTTGAATGCCCCGTTTACATTGACCGCTAATTTTTAGCTTACACGATTTACTTAAACAGAAATTACAAGCAAAAACGCGTACGACACTAAAATAAATATAATGTTATCGATGTTGTCAATAACTTGAAAAAATAGGGTGTTATAGACTTCCCCCGTTAAACGAGCCTTGTCCTTAAGGCTCCACCGATGCATAGCAAGCACTTGAAGATGGCGCGCTCATGTGAAATGAGGTGTGGGGTGTTTTCTCTTGAATATGTCTCAACGTTACCCGACGTGAACTCAGACTCTCTTGAGTTCCATTGAACCTTGACTAATGGGATCCAACTTCGCTTCAACCGTTTAACTTCACGGCCCACTATTTCTAATGGTTCCTCAACAAAATGAAGCTTGTCATCAATATGAAGTCTATCCAACGGAACGACTAATGGTTCGTCGGCATTACACTTTTTCCCAGGTTGGGACACATGGATTGTAATTATTGAAACACTACTCAGTTTCTCTTTAGAAGCTCGAGCTTGTAAGCAACCTTCTCTGATCCAATTCTAACACCGTTGAAAGGGTCCCAACATACTTAGGTTTAACTCCCCCATTTTCCAAAACATACGACATAACCTTTCCAAGGTAAAACCTTTAAGCATTAAAATTATTATCCCGACTTGGAATTTCCATCGGTTTTATCTTCAAGATCGGCGTAACTCCTTCTTCTGATCCACGAGCGGCTTTGTCATCCTTTGCTTGATTAGGATGATTTTTATCTCAGTGGTCTCTTGAAATCAGTTTTCTGGACTAAGGAATTGAGCTTCTCCCAACTTCAGTCCAACAAACAAGTGAACACACCTTTCGACCATATAAAAAAAGATTTCTGCATTCGAGCACCAGGGTGCGGGCCTTGGATGCTAGCGTGATAGCTATTGTTATAATGAGAAAACTCGACTAATGCAAATGGTTTACCCTACCCCTTTCCAAAGTCCCGATCCGCAACAAGTACGCAGCATATCCACGAGAGTTTTGAATGGTCCCTCTCCCTTTGCTCGACTTGGTTTGTGGATGGTAACGCAGTACTCATATCCAAATTAGTAACCCCCAAAGCGTTGCCTGAAGTGACCTCCAGAAATTGGATGCGAATCTCGGGTCACCGATCAACAAATGATTGAGAACAGGTATTCCCATGCTTGTGACCAACCTCCTTTAGGTCAATCCTTTCAGTTATCCAAATGATCAGTCTCTCCTCATCTTGTGAAATCGCAGACTTAGTGATCGGTCCAACAATCACCGAAATGGTTCGTAGCCTGCGACGAACTTAAGAAGCGTAGTAAAAAAAAATCCATAGTGATGTTGTCCAACTTTCCCATTTCAGGTATCCTTGGGTTTGACCAAACAATCCTGGTGGCCTTGATGTTCGGCCTTGAACCTTAACACAGGTCAAACACTTGCTAACATAAGGTGGGTGATGCGGCGTTTCACTTATTGGGCCACCCCACAATAATAGCTTCTTCATATCTGGTACATCTCTGTCAGAACCCTGTGGGGCCGGAATGTATAGAGTATTTTTGTTTTGTAGGGGACTACTGTCATGATCACAGTCCACCGCAAATCACCCTAACAAGGTAAGCCAACTCCTGCATTGAGGCATAGGGTTTCCATCCGCATGGATTCCAACTTTTCCATCCTAATTTAGCCATCTGGATTTTTAGCATTTTCAACCACATTCCTCCAAACAGCTTCATATCTTGATGTTCTCTTGGTTTTCCCGTGCTTCAGTCTGAGCATTCAGGATTTGTTTGGGAAGATCCAAACTAATAGTCCATGGACTACGCGCTCAATACCTTTTATCGGTGGTACCTCGTTCTTTCTAGCCAAAGCATCAGCAATACATTGGCTTTGTTCCTGGGTATAACGAATATCACAATTGTAATCAACATAGGGTTTAGTTTTAAGGTTTAGGATTTAGTTTTAGGTTTAAAGTGAAATTAGGGTTTTAAGATGACTTAGGGTTTAAGGTTAGGGTTTAGGAGTCATGCATTAAGTGCTTGTACCTTTTGTTAAAGTGGTAGTAAGAAACTAGAATGAAATTGGAGGTAAAATGACCAAGTTTGACTTTCTTGCATTTACATTGTTTTGGAGGGAAAAGTTATTCAAATATGGTGCATTGTACACTTGTAAACATGCTTTAAAGGCTTGTACATTCATTTTATATGTATATATTACATATAATTAGGGTTTTGACATCAACATTAACGTTTAATGCTTGATTTGAAATAACGTTTTAAAAAGTACGTTAAATGGATAACGTACTTGGTAAAAATGATATTAAGATATAAACTTGACACATTAGGATATTTACATGATGTAAACATAGATGGAATAGGCATAGGTAGTTGTGTGAGCTCGTTTACTTTAGGAATGTAAACTAGGTTACATAATGAAATGGAATAAAATCGAAAAATATTCTCGTGAAAAAGGTTGTACTTAATATAGTAAGTAGATTTTACATTGATGAAAATACTAGAAAATTACGGGTTGTTATAGTCTCCCAACCTTACAGAAATCTCGTCTCGAGATTTATTTGAGTGATGGAGTGATGGTTTGGAAATAGAAGTCCTTAGTTTTTTACAGTCCCTGGTCAGATGACCCACTTTGTTGCAAGTCTGACACTTAACAGTGCAAACTCCTGTGTGATGCAGGGTGCATCTTGTACACAAAGGAAGGTTTCCATGGTACCTTTTGTTTTCAGTATACCTTTTGTTCTCAGTTGGGGTGGCAGCATAAGTTTTGATAGTTTCTTGCCTTCTATTCTATTGTTGGTGGTAATCATTGTTACGGTTGTGATTGTTGTGGTTATTTTGATAGTTGTCGTTGTTGTGATTGTTGGAGTAACTTTCGTTTGTGATCATTGGTTTCTTGCGCAGAATTGTGTTTTATTACCCGCTCCATCAACCTCTGGTATGGTTAAGGTTTTCCTCCAGTTTGAGGCTTTGAAGAGTAAGCATTCCTCAATATTCTAGGTAATCCCCGATAAAGACTTCCATAAGCTTCTCGGTGTTTGGATCCCCCCATGTTTGGCATAAAGAACTGCTATTCCTGAATCTTCTATTAAGTTTTGAATCATTTCTTTCACATCCTAGTTTGTAAAATTCGTCTTCATTTTCTGACTTCAGTTCGAGGGCAATACTATTGTCAAGTAGCTTTTAATTCGGTCAGTGATCCTGTTGGCTTGTTCTATTCCAATAGGTTGGGCGTATGCATTCCACCAGGACAAGGCGTCATCGGTTAGAGTACCAGTAGCAAATGTTACTCTGTCTTCCTCGACACACTTGCTACGAGAAAATACCGATTCAGTACGTTCAAACCAGCGGATGAGGCCAACAGCTCCTTTCCGTACCATTAAAATAGGAAGGTTGACAACTCATAAACCCTTTGTAGTTACTTATTACATTCCTATTGGTATTTGCCATGGTAGCAGCTTGTGCTTCTAGAGTTGCAGCAATACCATTAACAATCAGTTGTCGGATGGTAGCCTGTGTCATAGTTGGTGTTTCAGATGTTGATGTTCTCTTGGGAGACATCTATCAATATATACAAGACAACATAGAATAAGAATCCATAATATGATATAGTCATATCACAAGTTAATGTATGAAAATTCTCATTATAATACAAAGACTTGTGATCATTCTTTGATATTACATTGCAGGATATAACGGAAAATTTTGGAATTTAAGACTTCCAGAGATAGATACAGAGATAAAAAAAGTGAAGATGCCAATATGGGGCTTAGTGTTTGTAGGTACAAAGGTTTGAGAAAATCGGATGGTAAGAGAATCATAGTAATCCCGGATAAAGATATAAGTCAGCATACTACAGGATATAGGATAGATAATTTCGACATACACAATTGGTATTATGAAACAGCGAGGTATAACGAAATCACCATTGTATAAATAACTTGTCTATATAATTTACATAGCAAAATTTGATAAGTGTCATTATTCATACATCTAGTGGTTGGATTCCAGAAAGCTGTAAATGACACAGATCTAATCTGGTGGTTCTCTCGTGTTGTTTTTGAGTTCTCGGATCTTGTTTAGAAGACTCTTGATGACGAACCTGGATATCCTCAATGATTATTTTCAGAGATGAACATTATAACAAGTATACTGACTGCTCAGGTTCCCTCGCGACTGGTCACTTCCTAGTGTACACGGTATGATCATAGATGAAAGTTATCTAACACTGCGAAGTATACTACATCAAAGGATATCTTGGTGGTGGTGTAAGTATACCCTAACCGGTGATGAAGATCCAACAGATAGTAAGACAGAGTACTGGAATGGGTGATTTAACAGGAGTCTCAGTGTTCATTAGTGTGAATACCTCGGAGGAAAGAAACTTAGAATAGTCCGGTGAAGTCCAGGTATATTTAAGAGCATTTGTAGAGGAAAAACTCTTCCACATCGTAACATCAAAGGGATAAGAAGGGTGGTGTAAGGAAGACATGACTGTATAACAACCTAGGGAAATAACATAAGTTATTTTATATAATAAGATAAATAGTATTAATGGTATTATCTGCTACGCAAATCTCTTACATACACTATTCGGGAAAATGCAGTGGCACGGAGGACTTTCTTGGATGAAAAAAGTAGTTATAGTTTAGATTTTACCCTTGTTCTCTATAACCATGAGCTCTGATACCAATCTGTAACACCCCATATTTGGACATATAGCAGCGGAAACAATCTTGTTAATTACTTCATGGATCAACAACATAATCATAGAAAACACCTGCAAAGAGACGTTTTGAAAATTTCGTTTATCATTCAATCTCATATCAGAGTTTTACAAAGAAGGTCCAAAATCTAGAAACATAAAGTTTGAATGATAACAGTTTAGCCATCTTTAAGTCCGTGTCACTCTGTGCCATAGGTTGCTCAATTACCTAAGATAAACATGTTAAAAGGGTCAACACAAAGGTTGAGTGAAATTCATAGGTTTTTCAGTTATAATAGTTGAGTACAAGTTTAATAGTGGGTTACGTTGTTATACCCCCTAATGTAATAATTGCAATGATTATAATTATTATGGAACACAATATATCAATGGAAAACCTGTATTTATTGCCCTTAAGCTCATGAATCACGTAATTATAAACTTAATAGAACCGAGATCCTCTATCCTGAAGACATACTGGGAGCTACTACCCAAAGAGATAATGGGAGCTATTACCCAAAGAGATACTAGGAGCTATTACCCAAAGAGAGACTAGGATGTCTTATGGGAAAATGGAGGTAACTTAGGTAATAATATTTCAGGATATCATATAGTTGGAAAAACACTTGTATTCATAGTTTATAGCATGAATCCCCCACGGGATTTAGAAAACATGTAAAAGTGGGACTATGAACTCACTAAGTCTTTGAAAAGTATCACATTGTTATAAAATAAACGACTATGTAAAAGAGTTTATGAACAAGCATGTATCCCCCTCGCGGGTTTGTAAAGCATTCAAAAGATTTAAAAAACGAGGCTACAACTCACCTTAACATTACAGGGAAATCTGATTGATGGCAAAAGTATATCAATTTGAGAAAAAGTGTAACGGGCTTGTCACTCAACCTGAAGTAATATGTAAATGTTCTTAGTGTGATAGTTTATTTTTCAAAACTTCATGATGTTAACGTAATGTCTATCGATCTAACTAATTTATGGAATATTGTACCACTGATCGGTCACATAATTCAGAAGTCATGTAGTAAACGTTTGAGGAGCCAAGACACTTTAAATCGTAAATCCAGCCAACACGTCAAAACGTATACCCAAATGAAATCCCTTATATGAAGCTCCCTAGTAACGTGATACGATAAGATTTTAAGTTTCTTCAAAAGCTAGTCGATGATAAGTTACGTTAAATATATATAACGTAATTGATTTATAATGCGTCGATCGATTGATTAATAATGATTATGTATCGGTTTGATAATCGAGTTTTATAATAATAATATATATTTTTTCTAATTGTATAAAAATATTATATTTTATTATTTTCAAGTTTGCAAAAAATAGCAAAATATACCCCTTGGTTTATGATCTTTTATAAAGTAGTCCCATTAAGTATATATAATATATTAAACCTTTAACTTTAGAATTTGGCAAAACAACCCCTCATAGTTATAACTTTGGAATAATGACATTTTCATCCCCTTTAGTTATAAATTTCAGAAAGTTACGATATATACCCTTATGCATGGAAACTTTTGCAAAACAAGTCCAAAAAGTCATGCAAGGTTCTTTAGGATTCCAAATTTATTTTGCATGTTATGCTTATTAGAATAAGCTAAAATAAGCTGTTTTAAACCGTAACAAAATATAGAAAAAGGATTTCGTTAGCTAAAAATCAAAACGAGCCTGTTTTTATGGTTTAAATAAAAAACACATTGGTTTTGGGGATCAACTTCAACAAAGATTCCATATATGAAATTAAGAAGTAATTATGAACATTCATAAATCAGAATAAGAATCTATAGAACAAGATCTTAGGCTTACTTGAGCTAAAATGGGTTGAAATGGGTTTTTATGACTCGTACGCCTAATAACGATTTCAAGGGCTTCTTTTTCTTGATTCTTGGATTCTATTCTGAGCTTAGGGACTTCACTTGATCCTTCTTAGTCTGAGTTAAGACTTCATTGTTGTATTTGATGAAATTTGAGGTGTGATGAATGGTTGTACATGTTTCGGCTATTTATAGGGCTTGGAAAGCCTTTGTGACAAAGTTTTGTGTTTGATTAGTGTCAAGGCTAGCTGAGGTGATTCATGGAAGCTAGCATGATGAGTAATGAGAGCTAAAAGGGTAGCTAAGCAAGGTGGAAGGTGTTGTGGTGGTTTTGTGTAAATAGAGGACAAATAGGTGACAAACCACCTTGGTGGCCAAGTATATTAGCAAGGAGGTGATGGAGGTTCTTGTAAGCTACTTAGGTGGCTACTTGGTGATGTCATAGAGGTGCTTGAGGTGCTTGGTTGCTTAAAAATGGGTAAAAATGAAGTAAAAGGGTGCGGTTCATTTTATTTCGGGTTAGGGTTTTAAGGTTTTAATTCGTGTTAGGGTCAGGGTTTAAGATAGTTTAGGGTTTAGGATTAGTGTTAGGATTAAGGTTTAGGGTTTAGGGCTTAGGATTAAGTTTTAGGGTTTAGTTTTAAGGTTTAGGGTTTTAGAATGAAATTAGGATTTTTAAGGTTTCATTTAGGGTTTAGGGTTTTAGATTAGGGTTTAGGTTTAAGGTTTAAAAGTCATGCATTAAGTACTTGTACCTTGTGTTAAAGTGGTGAAATTTCAACATGTTTAGGATCTTTAATGACCTAATTTGACTTCTGTATGATTGAACTTGTACATTGCTTTTAGAAAGTGTAACTTATTAAGAGGGAAAAGATATCAAATGTAGGTGCATGATACTGTCCATGCCTTGAAGGCTTCACATTTATTTTTATATGTATACATTACATATAATTAGGGTTTTGATGTAAACGTTAACGTTTAATGCTTGTTTTGATTTAACATTTTGAAAAGTACGTTTAAATAGATAATGTACTTAGTAAAAATGATATCAGGATATAGACTTGACATATTAGGATGTTTACATGATATAAACATAAACAGAGATGGCATTGATAGAGGTTGCGTGAGCTCATATACTTTAGAAATGTAAACTAGGTTACATAATGGAATGGAATAAAAACAAAAAATATTCCTGTGAAAAAGGTTGTACTTAATATTGTAAGTAGATATTACATTGATGAAATGCTACTAAAAAATTACGGGATGTTATAGATTGACTAGCATTGATATATCTCTGTTATGACTACGGGTATCTTGTTATTAAATTTTTGACAAACTATGAATGTTGATAATATGTGTTTGTTGTGACGATAACTTTACTTCAAATAATGACAAACTATATTATGTTAAAAGTAGATAGTAAAAAGCAAATAGTAAAGGGTATGACACGTCATATTTTTTTACAAATATATTGTATTAATTTTTATTTCAAAAACGTTTTAGTATGTTTAAGGAGAGTATTTACAAAAAAATTTAATAAACTTCCTGATATTGTATCATATGGTAGTATTAATGTGTATTTTTTGTATGAATGGTATTTTAATGATATACTTTAATATATTAATTTAAGGTATGTTTAATATTTATTGTTGTTGCATAAGTTATTTTTTTTTAAATTTTGGGGGGGTTAAACAAAGATTGCACCTTTAGGCTGGGAAGGAGTGTGGTGGTAAGACCCACCTGACACTCCACCGCCACATCCGGCTTTCTCTTTCCAAATAAAACTCACCTACAACTCACCCTTCAATCCGTCAATAAGAAGCTCACATAACAACTAAAACTCACCTTGACACACCCTTTTTATTTAAATACTTTTATTCATAAACTAAAAAAATAAATATTTATGTAAACGTAAACGTACGAAATTAATAAAAACGTTAACTAAATTAAAAACTTTTATTGAATACAAGTCATAGTGAAATAATTGTACAAACACAATTATTATGAAAATGGTATTGTTATAATCTTGGGTCACGTTATTATATACCCGTTATTTGTAATAATTGCAACAAATAGTAACAGTGTATTATTGTGTTTTCGTCTTGTTTGGTCTAATTGGTCTTGTCTAGTTTTGTTCCTTGTCTAAGCACATCGCACTAACACATTATCATCAAAAGTCAATCTAATGACTTGAAGAGCTCATACTATCAACATATTAACATCCCAAAGTCAATTTAACAACTTGAAGTCAAATTTAACGACTTGTAGGATTTATAACACTAACACATTATCATCCAAAGTCAATTTAACGACTTGTAGGATTTGTAATATTAACACATTAATATCCAAAGTCAATTTAACGACTTGAAGTCAAATTTAACGACTTGTAGGATAGATAACTTAGACAACAATTGTAATGATATGTCAGGATAGTATGTAATTTGTAAAACACATGTATTCGTAATTTATAGCAGGTACCCCCCTCACGGGTTTATGAAAAGATTGAAATACTAGGCTATGAATTCACTAAGTCTTTGAAAGTAATCACATTGTTATAAGATAAACGAGTATGTAAAAGAGTTTGTAACAAGCATGTATCCCCCTCGCGGGTTTATAAAACATGTAAATGAGTAAAGGCGAGGTTATGAATCTCACCTGATAGGTAGATGTAATAAATATTCCAAAATGAAAGCTGACGACCTTATCACAATCTTAACGGGGGAAGGTTGATATAGCAAAATGATAGTAAACAGCCACGTCACGCAACCTGAGTAAATATGTCAAGTCTTAGGAAGATTGTACTTTAGAACTTTGGTTCTAAGAGTTATGAATTTGATTGAAGAGTTTGGAATTATTGTATCACCGTTCGGGCCATCATAATTCAGAAGTCATTCAGTAAACGTTTGAGGAGCTAGGGCACTTTAAATTGTAAACCCAACAACTCAGTCAGAATGTAATACCAAGATGAAACTCCTTAATATGAAGCTCCCTAGTATTGTGGTATAATAGAGATCCAGGGCATGATTTCTAAAGGCACATTGATGATGAATGATATTATTGTTATAACACAAGCGGTTTTAAGTGTTTTAATCAATATCTGGAAATGTTAAGCACGTCAAGCGTTAATTAAAGTTATGTCTTGTAATGTTTTGAATATACTTTTATACTTTTTCAAAATGTTACACTTTAGACCCTTGAGAATGGAAAGTGGCAAAATATACCCTAAGAGTTTGCCCTTTTACGAGTTTGGTCCTTCAAGTTTAAAAGATATACCAAGTAAACCTTGTAATTTGAAAACTGACTTAATAGACCCCTTTAGTTATAACTTTGATAAAATGACATTTTTAGTCCTTTTAGTTATAAGTTTTTGAAAGGTACGATATATACCCCTTGCATGGATTATAATTACAAAACATGTCCAAATTGCCATGCAAACTTATTTTAACATTTCAAAAGATATTTATAGGTTATAATAAACTAAAATATGAAGGTTTAACATAATGAAAGTTTAAAATAATGATTCGTTAAGCTAGGAAGCAAAACGGAATTAATTAAGGTTTTAAAACGTAAACGCGCGGGTTTTAAGTTCAAATTCCTTCAATAATCAATAAAGTGGTTAATTTAACATTATTTAAGCATGCTAAGATAGATTATAACAACATTTAACCATTATAACATTTAGTTTTAAGAAAAACGCAAAATTAGGGTTTCGGGCGTACGATTTTGGATCAAAATGAAAAATGAGCATGAATTGAGTTATGAAACTTTAACAAGAGTATATTTAGAATCATATGAACATTATAAGGGTGTAGTAGAAGGTATGAAGTTGATAGAACCTGGGTTTGAGATTATAGCTTGAAAACGGGTCAAAATCAGGACTTTTAGCTTCGTACGCCTAGAATAACGACTCCCGTGCTTCTTTTCTCGATTTCTTTTGCTTCCTTTTTGATCTTGAGACTTCTTAGGATCTCTTAGAATACATATTGAGCAAAGTATTGCTGCTATAATGGGTTATAGAGGAGGAAGTGGGGGATGAGTTACAATGAGAGGTTTATGCCCCTATTTATACTCGAAATGAGCTTGGAGGCTAAGGAACATTATGTGATCAGGTTATGACATATAGGAGGTCTATAGGGTGATGAGGAGAGGCTAGAGGATGTGTTTTATATGCTAGAAAGTAGCTTTGATGTGTTGGTTACCCCATGTGAAGCCGCGGCTAAAGAAAGAAGAAAATAGGTGATGTGGATCATTTTTATACCAAGAAATGGGTTAGATATTTAGTAGAGGTGCTTGTAAGTAGCTTAGTATAGTGTGGTACTTGTCATGGAGGTGCTTGTTTGCAAAAAGATTAGTTAAAATGGGTCAAAATGAAAGAAACTAGGTTTCGGGTACATTAGGTATTATTTAGTGTTTTCAAGCTTGGATTTCGTGTGTACTTGAAAAATAATGATAGATATATGTTCACAAGACTTGTATTAAGGATTAATAACAAGAATTGATAGGTAGTTCGGTTTTAAAATAGGCGAAAATGAGTAAACGGGTCAAAAGTTCCAATTAGGGTACAATTAGGGTTTCTTGGATTCGATTTGCATATGGTTGAAGATGAAATGATGATGGAATATGATTGAGAATGTTGTAATTTAAGTTATTACAACTTATTTGAGTGTTGTCTTGGGTTTACAATAGATAAAAACAAAGAAACGGATCATGGTTTATAAACTAGCTTGGTTTTAGGGTTTAGGGTTTTGAATTAGGGTTTTGAGTGTAAAAAAATGTAACACCCCCAAATTAGGTCGCAGCAAAATAATGAGTATCCGAGGGCGTTACAATATAGATCAATAGCATAAGATATAAGAACGACCTCTAAAAGAGTCGTTCAAAATACGATACATTGGATTTATTGAAATTGTTTGATACAAAGCACGATGGCTTAAATAGTTCAACATTTGAAATAAAGATTCTAGATCATAATAATCGTCCCGAAATATAATGACTCTAAATCTTTATGCATGACACCCAAAAGACTATCCCAATGTATCTTGTGCACCTCGTGCATCATTGACCTGAGAAAAACATGCTTAAAACGTCAACATAAAGTTGGTGAATTCATAGATTTATGTAAATGAAATGTAGGACTGTAAGATTTTCAAGTGTATGATAATGCAACATATGCAAATATCACAAATGTGATTATGTTTCTCTAAGCTCATGACACTGAAGCTTGACATGTACGAATGCAATATAAATATTGCCACAGTGCCCGTGATGATGTTCTAACCCGCAACATCCGAATTTAACCTGATATACATCCGTTGGTTCACTCCGTGACACTAGTGAGAGCTACTCACCCGGATGGGGATGTCAACCCCAATAGATCTATTTATAACATTAGCGCTCACACAAAGTAACTGACAGTTCATGATAGTGGGCTCAAAGGGTTATCGCTACTTAGGCAAATATGTAATCATGATAAAATATACACTTACGTCCAATTTGTAAAACAAAGCATGCTTCTCACCTCAAAAGATATAAAACATTTATCCAAAACGAGTAAAAATGGGGCTATGAACTCACATTGAGTATTGATAATGTAGAAGCAAAGTAGTGGCACAAAAAATGATGCAAAAGACTTTATCCTCAAACTATGAATAAATAATGCATATTCACTAAACGAAAAAATAATAATATAAATACTTGCAATCTTTTCCCTAGTGTGTGCTTGAGTTATAATTGAATTAAATGACAATTGAAAACATTTTCTCATCTTAAAAACAGTCAACTTTATTGGGTCAACACAGTCAATCCATAAGTAAATAATTTACGACTTCAGACTTTTAAGAAACTAGGTTGTACATACTTTAAATTACTAGTTTAGGTCAGGCCTTGGTTTGGTCCCTAAGTATGTTAATTAATTCGATAAAACGTTGGCGTTTACTTTTTTCATTAAACTTATATTTTACTAAGTTTTTAACATGGACCGCCTTATAGTTTTACAACTAAATTCCATCTTCGTTATTTGACGGTATTAAAAAGTAAACGTATCTTTGAAATCTACGTCGGGTAGTCTACAACTTTCATTAAATGAGTTTAAACTAAAAATGTCGTTTGAGTATTTAAAAACGAGGCTAGATATGAGCAAGTCGCATTGCAGTTTTATACTTAGAAAAATAAGTGTTATAGTTTATTTTTAGCATGCGAGGCCCGAGTTTTGAAAGCAGTTTGTGGGTTCATTACTTATTGTTAGAATAATTTAAAAATACCCCAACGTTCTATGGCCTACTGGTTATCAATTATCCTTTATATGTTTCGCGTGGTATGGTCATTATCTAGGTCGAAAATAGGTCAAAAGTTGTGGGTGCGCGTTGGGCATAGTGAACTGTGTGCACACAAGGTGTTCGACAGATTGTCAACACTTGTGGCAAACGCCCAAAAGTAGACTCAAATTGTGAGCAAGATACTAAACGAAAAATGGTAGCACTTGTCCTAGCTTAAAGTTGATAGTCTAGGCTTTATATAACTGAAACTAGTTCGACATTTCATGGAGTAAAACGGTCACAATAATTCGTGAAAGTGGCTCGTTGGCTGATACAAAATAGTGAGGAAAATATTGACAGTTTTTCATGTGACTTTAGAACCTCCTAACTTCTTTGTTACTAGACGAAAACTAGTGATTCCAGGGGAAAAATACGCGTTACAAAACCAAGTTCAATTTCATACTCTCTACATTTAAGGGTCAAAAAGAATGTACTCAAAGTCATTAGTGCGGCTGAGTTTTGTGATAATATTACCTATACGTTTTTCTTTCTAGTTGTCCAACACATTTAAACTATTCAAAGGGGCTGAGTTTTTCTAACCCTACACCCTCGCACAAACTATGTACGTGCTTCACTAATCTTTTCGCATGCTTTATAGGGTTTTATGTGTTTACTCGTTTTACCAGGAATAAAAATAAAAAGAAGCATGTTTCTTTTATCAAGCACACATTACGGCATAATTATTGCATATATAAAATGAGTAATAAGGTAGCATTTTGCTCACAGCGGGAGGGCGAGAACTCACAAGGATGAGTGCGTGAAAATAAATCTGAGGAGACTTTGGTTACGGCTCGAACTCAACCGAAATCTTATCTTCAAAACTGAAGAAAACCCTAATCTCGCCCTAGCACCAATTCGATAGTTCTTCTATCTTGCTGGGACTAGTGTAGAATATGGTTTAGGGTTAATGTGTTTCTAGGGTTTGTAGAGTTAATGAGTGTGTAGGGATTTTTATGAGTGTATGCCGAATTCAGTGAACATGAAAGAGATATATGTGAAAGTTGTGACTTCTTGAGTTGTTGTGGGTTTGTGAAAACATAACCCAGTCAATATTCTTCTTATAATTGAATACTATGGTAAGTGGACTAGTCAATTGGATGATCACATGTATGTGTAACACTCTTTAGGGCAAGCATCTTGTCACAGTAATGAAAAGTTGAATACTGTTGAGTGTTAGCTGAATTAAAGGCGTTGGGAAGAGAACTAGGGAATAAAGCAGACTTATATTACATGGTTTGAGGGTTTACAAGGAAAGAGGGGCATTGGCTTTTACCCGATGGTTTTAAGAGGATAAAGAGGGTTAGGATATCATGTGTTTATCTATTAAGGTTTTCAAACGTGGCTAGATACATGTATAGGAGAAAATATCAGTGTTTGCTAGTTTATTGGACTACATGGGTTTTTAGTTGTTACATTTGATTTAGTTTTCTTATTTTACAAAAGTTAATCTTGGTTTTGATTGATAAAAAGGAAATGGTTCCTACATGATCAAATTGTAAACGCAACCCATACGACATACCTTGACGAGAGACGAAACATAACAGCGAATACAACGGTTCAAGTAATCATCCCATTAGGTTTAGGCTTACCCTACGACAACGTTTAATTGCTCGCATAATTTTTCTAATGAGGTTTATATGAGAGTATCTACACAATCCTAGTAAATAAAAGAGAACGAATAAACTAAGATCAAAATATGACCTAAAAATGCAGGGTGTTGTAGTCTCCCCCGGTTAAATGAGCCTTGTCCTCAAGGCTTAAGATGTTGTAGTGGATGAAGGCGCCCGATTTGTGAAGAGATGTGGGTATTTCTTTTTGAATGCATCTTCACGTTCCCATGTAAACGCAGGACCTCTCCTTGAATTCCAGCGAACCTTAACTAGTGGTATACGGCTTCACTTTAATCGTTTGATCTCTCGTTCCATAATTTCAATGGGCTCTTCCACAAATTGGAGTTTATCATCAACATGTAGTCCTTCCAACGGAGCAGCTAATAGTTCGTTGGAATAACATTTTTTCAAGTTGGATACATGAAATGTATTATGAACCCTGCTCAATTCTTGAGGGAGTTCAAGCTTGTAAGCAATGGATCCAATCCTTTCCAACACCTTGAAAGGTCTAACATATCGAGGGTTTAACTTCCCCCGTTTGCCAAAACGTATGACACCTTTCCAAGGTGAAACCTTGAGCATAACCTTATCCCCGACTTGGAACTCCATCGGCTTACGCTTTAAGTTGGCGTAACTCTTTTGTTGATCACGAGCGGCTTGAATCCTTTGCTTGATCTGAATGATTTTCTCGGTCGTTTCTTGGATCAAATCTGGACCGGTGAGTTGAGCTTCTCCGACTTCGGCCCAACAAACAGGTGAACGACACTTTCGACCGTAGAGTGCCTCGAATGGTGCAGCCTTGATACTAGCATGGTAGCTGTTGTTGTATGAAAACTTGACTAATGGCAAATGATTAATCCAACCCTTTTCCAAAGTCGAATTACCGCAAGCACGTAGCCATATTCCTTAAGAGTTTGGATGGTTCTCTCGCTTTGTCCATCAGTTTCTGGATGGTACGCAGTACTCATATCCAAACTAGTACTCAAAGCATTTTGAAGTGATCTCCAAAAACGTGATGCGAACCTAGGGTCACGGTCACAGATGATAGAGACAGGTATCCCATGCCTCGCAACTACCTCCTTTATGTACAACCTTGCCAGCTTCTCCATAGAGTCAGTTTCTCTCATTGGCGTAAATATTGCAGATTTAGTGAGTCGGTCTACAATCACCCAAATAGTGTCATGACCTTGCGGTGACTTAGGAAGCTTGGTGACAAAATCCATGGTGATATTGTCCCACTTCCATTCAGGTATCTTGGGTTGTACCAAACATCATGATGGTCTTTGATGTTCAGCTTTGACCCTTGGCTCTCCCACGCTCCCAAGGCATTGCTAACATAAGGTGGCGATGTCGGCCTTCATATTGGGCCACCAATATAGCTTTTTCATGTCTTGATACATTTTGTCCAAGCCTGATGGACAGAGTATTTTGATTTGTGGGACTCGTGCATGATCACGGTCCTTAAATCTCCATAACATGGCAACCAACTCCTACCATTTAAACATAAGGTTCCGTCCGTACGGGGTTCCAACCTCTCCTTTGGTAGGTCCTTCCTGATCATACCTCCTACGTCTTCGTTCTTGAGGTTTTCTGGTTTCTGTGCCTCGGTCTGAGCATTCAATATTTGTTTGGGAAGATCCAAGCCAATAGTCATAACTAAGGCTCGCACTCTTAATGGTTTACTTCGCTCTTTCCTGCTCAAAGCATCATCAACAACATTTGCTTTCCCCGGGTGATAATCGTAATCACTGAGCAACTCTAACCAACGACGTTGCCTCATATTCAACTCCTTTTGGTCAAGTATGTGTTGTAAGCTCTTATGATCCGTGAACACCGTACATTTGGTTCCGTACAAGTAGTGTCTCTAAATTTTTAGAGCAAACACCACTGCACCAAGTTCCAAATCATGAGTAGTATAATTTTTCTCATGGATCTTCAACTGACGTGATGCATAAGCAATCACCTTCTCATTTTGCATCAATACCGCACCCAATCCTTTATGTGACGCATTGCCAATTAAACAATAAGTTCTCAGCTCCTTGAAGGTAGAGCTAAGATAGGTGCGCTACACAACTTAGTTTTCAACGTCTGAAAAGCTGCTTCCTGCTTGTCACCCCATTCGAAGGCGACTTTCTTCTGGGTAAGTTTGGTCATTGGCTTAGCAATCTTTGAGAACCCTTCTATGAATCTCCGATAATAACCGGCAAGACCTAAAAATTGACGAATCTCCGTTGGTGTTTTAGGAGACGCCCAATCTTTAATAGATTCGATCTTGGCAGGATCCACGTGAATGCCTTGACAGTCAATCACGTGACTGAGAAATTGTACCTTAGGAATCCAAAATTCACATTTTGAAAACTTAGCATATAACTCCTCCTTCTTAAGCAGTTCTAGAATTGCCTTAAGGTGTTCTTCATGAATCTTTCTTGTTCTTTGATAAATAGTATCATCGTCGATAAAGGACAATTACAAACTTATCAAGTATGTTTGCATACTCGGTATGAGGTCCATGAATTACGCAGGTGCATTTGTCAAACCAAATGGCCATCACTTGGAATTCCTATGGGACCATACCGAGTCCTAAAATTGCCGGTCTTTGGAATATCTTGTTCACGTACTCGGAGTTGATGATAACCCGACCTTAAGTCTATCTTCGAATAAACACTGGATCCTTGTAGTTGATCAAACAAATCAGCAATCCTGGGGAGAGGATAATGATTCTTTACCGTTAGTTTATTCAATTCCTGATAGTCGATACACATCCGAAATGAACCATCCTTCTTTTTGAAAAACAAGACTGGAGCTCCCCAAGGTGAGGAACTAGGTCTTATTAAAAGCCCTTGTCGGATAGTTCTTGCGTTGCCTCCGGGGACAATTCTTTCATTTTGGAAGGAGCCAATCGATCGGATCTCGTGCTACTGGTGTAGCACCAAGCATCAAATCTATTGGCGAATTCACTTGTCGAGTCGGTGGAAGACCTGGTAATTCTTCAGGAAATACCTCAGGAAAATCTTGAACGATTGGTACGTCCTCAAGTCGCTTCTCTCCCAACCTGTCTTCAGTCTCCTTTGCTGTAATGCTGGCTAAAAAGACATGGTGTCCTTTCAACAAGTATTTATGAGTTTTAGTGCATGAAATGATGTTCAAACGAGTCCCGTTTCCCTGGTTGCTCCCGTTACCATGGATAATTAAGGTTTCATTTCCCCATGGAATACGAATGATCTTTTCGGCACAGTCAATGACCGCGTGGTACTTTGACAACCAATCCATACTGATTATGACGTCAAAACTACCAAGTTCTACGGGCAATAAGTTGATGTTGAAAGGATGGTTCAGAGGTTAACGTACAACCCGAATGATAGTGTTTATCCATATTATTTTCCCGGTCAGCTAGTTCAACATAATATAATGGTCTAGAGTTAGGTGGGTGTCGTATCATTATGGAGCTAAAAGTAGTGGATACAAAAACTCCTATTGGCACCAGTATAAATAGGAATAGAAGCATAGCGGTCGTTTATAAGGAACGTACCCGTAACAACGTTTGAGTTTGGGTTTGTCCCCGCATTGCCCACCACATAAACCTTGGCTGGTGCATTGTCGTTCCCACGTTGATTACCATGGTTTCCATTCTTCAACTTAGGGCAGTCCTGTAACATTCCATATTTTCAGGTCATTTACAATACTATTTAATTTCACTATTTATTTTTTTTCTCGTACGCGTTCACTTTTAATTTTAATCCGTTAAGCTAAATCACTGTAGACCTGAAAAATGTTCATACAATAAATACAACGGCATTAAACAATTAAATGTTTACATCAAGCAAAAGTTTTTATGATTATTATAGAGGCAAATTAATTAACTTTGTTCAATCTTATTTTTATTGGCACGTAGACATATTAAATTGCTTACGTTCACGATAAATGCATTTAGGGGCATACCCGGAAGTTCTAAAACCTAACTACGCCTAAACGAATACCCACGATTATACCCAATACTCAAAATAATCAAAAATTACATCTTATATATATATATATGCCGAAATTTATATAATGAGACCAAGACTTTTCAAACTTTTCTTAATATCTAGATATTTTATAAAAGATCTCTTACACCTTTTACCAACTTGTTAAGTTAACTTTAACCTAGGGTTAGAAAGTAACCATGGTTAAGTTAAGAAGATATTTATACTATATATAGCATGCATGCATAAGTGATCTTTCCATAACCTCTTTACATGCAAATTTCATTTTCTTCTTCCTTTTTCTCTCTAAAACCCACGGCATATATAACATTCTTAAGCAATCCATACAAAAAATTTTTACAATCCATACATCACTTTATACATCTATCCTAAGATGTATTAAGTCATATTCAAGCTTTGGTTCACCATTTGCAAGTATTAAGAAGAAAAAGTAAAGATTAGGGTTTTGGAAACCTAATCTAGGGTTATAAAGCTTGAAGCGTTGTTATTTGAATCTAAACAACGGGTTTAGAATTTTCACATCCTATACATCATCTCTAAGGTTTTCCTAATTCCTCTTTACTTTTATTTTCTTATGATTTTTATGTATTACCTGTTAAATAGCCATAATCACCACTAAGGACTTTCTAATATGAAAAATTAGTTATATTTATGTTATGATTATATCGCACTTATTCTATATCTATCCGGTCCTATATAACATGGAAAAAGTAAAAATAAAAGTATGATTAACCTATGGATTAAGTTAAACCATGTTTAGGTTAAATTAGGTTTTTTATAATGTTTCTTAATCTTCACATGTGAAATTAATGAACAAGTAAAAGGGTTAAAAACTTTTGTTACAATGAATTTACAACGGGAAGCTAGGGATGATATTGGACTTTATTATAAGTACCACATATGTAATATATGGTTATTAGTTTTTTTTAAGTAAACTACTAAACTAATTAATACATAAAACAAGTTTTAAACACATTTTGGAAAATAATATCTTAGGGGCTGTTTTGTAATTTAAAATTTACATATATGTTTTATGATTTTATAAAATACTAACATGCACAAGGAATCGATGGGTCATAAAGAACTCGAAAAACCGGATTAAAACGCAAGAAGATACGCCATTTACATGTTAAAGATAGTTTAATACTTTTATAAAACATTTCTTTATAAAAAGTACTATTCACCACAGAAAATTATACTTTTCAATCATTCCATATTATGAATAAAACTTTCAATTCCGAGACCGTGCTCGAAAAGAATCGATAAAAGGGAGCTAAAACGACTAAGTTATCGCGATTACGAGTTTACGCTAATTTAAAACGACAAACGAGCTGTTCGTGAACAGTTATATTTTACTATATCGCGATTCTTAAAACTTAAAATGTAAATTTTGATCGCTCGTCTTACTACGAAGAGTGGACGCTAAAGAAAACGCGAGAACGGGCTCTTAACAAACAGACCAGATTTAGGTCATTTTTTCGAAAAGTATATTTATAAACGTTTCACTTTATAAATATTATTTTTACTAAAACGATTTTTCAGTCGGTGATTTTTGCTGATCTATAGAATATTGAGTGCGTTATCAAAGAGCTATTTTACTAGGGCATTTCATAATGAGGCCTCTTCGGTGGCGTATTGACGAGTTGTTGGATTTACGATTTAAAGTATTCCTAGCTCCTCGTACGTATGTCATGACCCTACTTTTAATTATTGATAGCCCGAACAGTAGTTCGATATAACCAACTATATAGATGATATTCAATGTTATTAATTAAATAATTGGTACTTCATGCGACCCATATTTACTTAGGTTGCCTTTCGGATATTTCCGTGATACATTTTCTGCCATTTACCTGGATTACTTTCCATCACTTCACTTCTAAAGGTGAGATTCATAGTCCTCGCTTTTACTTATGTACATTGCTTTTATAAACCGCGAGGGGGATACATGCTTGTTACAAACTCTTTAATACTCGTTTAATCTTTATAACAAGTGATTACTTTTCAAGACTTTGTGAGTTCATAGTCTCGCATTTCAATCTTTTCATGTTTTATAAACCCCGCGAGGGGAATACATGGTCGTTTCACAACTCATATATTTTACTATAGTACAATTCCTTTCAATACTTTGTGCAGTTCATAGCCCCATTTTCTAAATCTCCTTGTTTTATAAACTCTACCGGGGTGGAATTACATGATTGTTTTAATACGGACACAAGTGTTTTGTTTTAAAACTGTGTGCTATTCCAGATTACTGCCTGAATATTTATTGCCCTAAATTACCCACTATTGCCAATTAAGTCATATACTATATATGTACCGTCAATGTATTGTAGTGAGCGCGAGTGTTGTGGATAGATCTATCGGGACTGGCAATCCCCACCTGGAATTTCTGGTCACAAGTTGCCATGGTGCATTTAACAATTGAGAATTACTTTTAGGTTGTGGCATGCATCCTATACATTTGGGGCACAAATAAGTTAAGGTTTGGTTCATGAGCTTAGTGCAATAATATATACTTAGACTTGATGAATGTGTTTCTCTTGTCTACATTATTTGTTTTGGACTTCGGAATATGTACTTAGTCCACCATTACTTCGATCTTATGGTCCACTACTAAACATTACTTGATTTACTGGATCACTATTTGGATTTCAGAAATAATACTTTGAAATACTGTAACGCTACTTTTCTTACAAAGACATTTCTTAAATTATTTCAACACTGCTTTTACTTAAACCTATGGAATACCCACTTTATGTTGGACCGTTTTTGCAATTTTTTCTCAGGTTATTATTTGCTAGTGGAGCATAAACAAAAAACAAAAAAATAACAAAACAAAATAAAAATGGAGCATTCGAGTCGCGCGGATTATTTTTGCAACGCTTAGTAATAGAGTACCATTAAAATAATTTGTATACTATGATTTTAATAGAAGAATGTGAAATTTATTTTTAAAAACGTTCTTTTTAGAGGTCGTTTTCGTGATTATGTTCTTGTGCCCTGAAAGTAGCCTCCCCAATGTTACCCATTACGCTGCGGTTTGTCTGATTTTTGGGGGTTTACAGTTTGGTATCAGACTAAAGTCATAGAGAACTAGGTGTTTTCAAAACATAGACTATGACATGTTTTTCAAAATATAGAGTCTTTCCATTGTTTTATTCCGTTATCCGTGCGCGCTTGCTCCCAGGTAAACTTTTATGCTCTCTTTGCATCCCAATACTTATTACTTGGATAATGATTATTTATACTAGACTATGATTTTCGTTTTTTTACGTCTATAATATGACGTCTTACGATTTACCCTTATTTCGATCTTTTATATAAATATTAAAACATTCTGATTTCTGTGTTACTTCTGATTTCTCATTTTTACTCCCTTTGAGCGTCAATGCTGGTATTTATATATGGATACCTATAATATGGATAATTCTCTTCTTGATCTCTTACTATTAACTTCGTTCATTTTACGCGACTTTACTTTTATTCTCTTTTGATGATATCGAAAAATTCGGCATATTTTGTAAATTTCTACAGTTACTTTCATTCGACTCTGAGTTAGAAACTCTTCTTATGCTTTTGAAGGATATGTTGTTTCGTAATCCATCATTTTGTAAGTCTTTCCGTTGATGGGGAGTACGACAATAAACTTGTCACCTCATACGTGTCACCTTGGAGCACCTACCTTTAGAACACGACTTTTTACGTTCATTTTATTGATTGAATAAATCTTTACGTTCATTTTCGTTGACTACTTCTGCATTTGTTCGGATATTCTTGATACTTGTTATGACCTATCGCTTTACAAACATCTCGATTGTCAACTTATAGGACCATTTTGTTGTCCACCCTATAAGCTAACTTCACGTTTTTACTGTCTGACTATTTCATTTCGTTATAAAACTATTTGATAATTTCCTACATCAACACTTATTTTGACGAAAATGAGCACTTACATCATTGGACCTAAAATATACATAGCTTAATTTTCACATATGTATATTTGGTGATAGACTGATTACCTATGATTCAGTGAAAAGTCCATGTCATGCTAGAGTAGTCACCTTAAACACATACCTCTTCATCAACATTTATTTCGGGATGACAATATCCCCCATCTTTTCCCGAACCCGTACCTTCGTCAAATGTCGCAACTTGAGCCTTGAGGACAAGGCTCATTTAACGGGGAAGGACTGTAACATTCCATATTTTCAGGTCATTTACAATACTATTTAATTTCACTATTTATTTTTTTTCTCGTACGCGTTCACTTTTAATTTTAATCATTAAGCTAAATCACGTAGACTGAAAATGATCATACAATGTAAACGGGCATTAAACAATTAAATGTTTACATCAAGCAAGTGTTATATGATTATTATGAGGATAATTAATAACTTTGTTCATCTTATTTTTACTTTGGCTAATCGTTAAATGCTTAACGTTTCACGATTAAAATGCGGTTTTAGGCATACCGGAAGTTCTAAAACCTATTCTACGCATAAACGAATACCCACGATTATACCCAATTAACTTCAAAATAATCAAAAATTACATCTTATATATATATATATATGCCGAAATTTATAAGATGAGACCAAGACTTTTCAAACTTTTCTTAATATCTAGATATTTTATAAAAGATCTCTCTTACAACCTTTTACCAACTTGTTAGGTTAACTCTTAACCTAGGGTTAGAAAGTAACATGTTTAGTTTAAGAAGATATTTATACATAGATATATAGAAGCATGCATAAGTGATCTTTCCATAACCTCTTTACATGCAAATTTCATTTTCTTTTCTCTCATTTTTTCTCTCTTAAAACACCAAGGGCATTATAACATTCTTAAGCAATCCATACAAAATTTTTATACAATCCATACATCACTTTATACATCTATCCTAAGATGTATTAAGTCATATTCAAGCTTTGGTTCACCATTTGCAAGTATTAAGAAGAAAAAGTAAAGATTAGGGTTTTTGGAAACCTTATCTAGGGTTAATAAGCTGAAGCTTTTGTATTTGAATCTAAACACGGTTAGAATTAATTTCACTTCCTATACATTCATATGGTTTTCCTAATTCTTTATTACTTTTATTTTCTTATGTATTTTTTGTATTACATGTTAACAGATACGCATAATAACCACTAGGGACTTTTCTAATATGAAAATGACGTTATTATTTATGTTTATGATTTATATGCACTTATTTCTTAATATAATATGGTCCTATATACCATGGAAAATGTAAAAATAAAAAGTATTTAACCTATGGGATTAAGTTATTAAACATGTTTGGTTAATTTTAGGGTTATATTCAATGTTTCTTAATCTTCACATTTGATTTGTGAGACTCGTGCACGATCACGGTTCTTAAATCTCCATAACATGGCAACCAACTCCTACCATTTAAGCATAGGATTCCATCCGCACGGGGTTCCAACCTCTCCTTTGGTAGGTCCCTCCTGATCATACCTCCTACATCTTCGTTCTTGAGGTTTTCTGGTTTCTGGGCCTCGGTCTGAGCATTTAATATTTGTTTGGGAAGATCCAAGCCAATAGTCATAAGTAAGGCTCACACTCTTAATGGTTTACTTCGCTCTTTCCTGCTCAAAGCATCAGCCACAACATTTTCTTTCCCCGAGTGATAACGAATCTCACAATCGTAATCACTGAGCAACTCTAACCAACGACGTTGCCTCATATTTAACTCCTTTTGGTCAAGTATGTGTTGTAAGCTCTTATGATCCGTGAACACCATACATTTGGTTCCATACAAGTAGTGTCTCCAAATTTTTAGAGCAAACACCACTGCACCAGGTTCTAAATCATGAGTAGTATAATTTTTCTCATGGATCTTCAACTGACGTGATGCATAAGCAATCACCTTCTTGTTTTGCATCAATACCGCACCCAATCCTTTATATGACGCATTGCAATAAACAATGAAGTTATCAGCTCCTTGAGGGAGAGCTAAGATAGGTACGCTACACAACTTAGTTTTCAACGTCTGAAAAGCTGCTTCCTGCTTGTCACCCCATTCGAAGGTGACTTTCTTCTGGGTAAGTTTGGTCATTAACTTAGCAATCTTTGAGAACCCTTCTATGAATCTCCGATAATAACCGGCAAGACCTAAAAATTAACGAATCTTTGTTGGTGTTTTAGGAGACACCCAATCTTTAATAGATTCTATCTTGGCAGGATCTACGTGAATGCCTTGACAGTTAATCACGTGACCGAGAAATTATACCTTAGGAATCCAAAATTCACATTTTGAAAACTTAGCATATAACTCCTCCTTCTTAAGCAGTTCTAGAATTGCCTTAAGGTGTTCTTCATGCTCTTTCTTGTTCTTTGAATAAATGAGTATATCGTCGATAAAGACAATTACAAACTTATCCAAGTATGGTTTGCACACTCGGTTCATGAGGTCTATGAATACCGCAGGTGCATTTGTCAAACCAAATGGCATCACTTAGAATTTGTAATGACCATACCGAGTCCTAAATGTCATCTTCGAAATATCCTCTTCTCGCACTCTAAGCTAATGATAACCTGACCGTAAGTCTATCTTCGAGTAAATACTTGATCCTTGTAGTTGATCAAACAAATCATCAATCCTTGGGAGAGGATAACGATTCTTCACCGTTAGTTTATTCAATTCTTGGTAGTCGATGCACATCCGGAATGATCCATCCTTCTTTTTGACAAACAAGACCGGAGCTCCCCAAGGTGAGGAACTGGGTCTTATAAAGCCCTTGTTGGATAGTTCTTGCAGTTGCTCCGACAATTCTTTCATTTCGAAAAGAGCCAATTGATACGGTGCTCGTGCTACAGGTGCAGCACCAGGCATCAAATCAATTTGTATTTCCACTTGTCGAGTCGGTGGAAGACCTGGCAATTCTTCAGGAAATACCTCAGGAAAATCTCGAACGATTGGTACGTCCTCAAGTCGCTTCTCTCCCGACCTGTCTTCAGTCTCTTTTGCTGTAATATTGGCTAAAAAGACATGGTGTCCTTTCAAGTATTTATGAGTTTTAGTGCAAGAAATGATGTTCAGACGAGTCCCGTTTCCTTGGTTGCTCCCGTTACCATGGACAATTAAAGTTTCATTTCCCCAGGGAATACGAACAATCTTTTCTGCACAGTCAATGACAGCATGGTACTTTGCCAACCAATCTATTCCGACTATGACA
The DNA here is from genome assembly GCA_026074375.1 of Tanacetum coccineum. NCBI lineage: Eukaryota > Viridiplantae > Streptophyta > Magnoliopsida > Asterales > Asteraceae > Tanacetum > Tanacetum coccineum. The sequence continues at coordinate 36,307 of BQNB010004710.1, read as the reverse complement.
TCGAAACTACCAAGTTTTACGGGCATTAAGTTAATGTTGAAGGGATGATTTAAGAGGTTTAATGTACAACCCCGAATGATAGTGGTTATCCCAATTATTTTCCCGTTAGCTAGTTCAACATCATAATAATGGTCTAGTGTAGTGGGTGTGATATCAATTATGGAGCTAAATGTAGTGGATACAAAACTCCTATCGGCACCAGTATCAAATAGAATAGAAGCATAGCGGTCGTTTAGAAGGAACGTATCCGTAACAACGTTAGAGTCTGGGTTTGTTCCCGCATTGCCCACCACATAAACCTTGGCTGGTGCATTGTCGTTCCCACGTTGATTACCATGGTTTCCATTCTTCAACTTAGGTTAGTCCCTCTTGAAGTGCCCCTGAACACCACACTTATAGTAAGTAACGGCATTTTGAGTTGCTCCGGAGTTCCCACGATTGTTATTATTATTGTTTGGATCGAAACTCCTGCAGTCACTAGCTAAATGGCCGATTCTCTTACATTTGTTACACCTAGGAGCACATGGCCCTTTGTGGTGATAGTTGCATTTTGTACACAAAGGCAATGACCCAGTGTACTCCCTCTTCTCACCAGGCCCCGCGGTGTAAGCTCGCTCAGTGTTCTGTTGTTGGTACCCCTGATTGTTCCCAGCATTAAACTCTATCTTCCTATTCTGCTCAGCTTGCCTTTCAGAAATAGTGATGAGTTTTTGGTCTATCTGATCATTGGCAAACTCGATTACCTCTTTCATTATCTGAGGTCGATATGACATCACATTTCTTCGGATCATATCAGGAAGTCCACTCACATACTTCTCAACCTCATCAGATTCCTCGGGAAACATACGTCCACACATCAATGCAAGCTCTTGGAAACGTAGAGTGTAGCTCGGGATATCAGTACCTTTTACCTTTAGGTTCTAGAGTTTGATTTATAACTTTTTGATTTCACCCCTTGGGCAGTATTTGACCGTCATTATCTTCTTCAATGCCTTCCAGTCCATGGCATAAGCAACCTCTTGTATAACCGCCTTCTTGTAGGAGTTCCACCAAGTAAGGGCATTCCCAATGAAAATGCAAGTTGCGAACTTAACTTGGTTCTCTGGAGCATAGTTGCTTATGTGGAACACTGATTCCATTTTTTCGAACCATTGGGATAGCACAACTACCCCTTTAGTACCTTTGAAGTTAAGTGGATGACAGTTCAGGAAATCTTTCTACGTACACTCACGCGCGTAGCCCCTCTGGTTCCAGTGCCAGAATTGTGGCTTCCATCGCTATAACCATTCATGTTGTTTCGAAGAGTGTCATGGTTAGCAAGTGCCGCAAAAACTCTGTCAGCGACCAATTGCTCAATAGCAGTAGTAGTCATTGGGGTAGCAGCTGCAGCAGCCGTAGCAATAGCAGCAGCAACCCTTGCGGTTCTTGTAGTTCTTTTTGGTGGCATGTTGTTCTAAATCACAACAATAAAGCACGTGAGTTTTTATAAACATCACAACATGACATGGGTACAATATATAACAAGATCACATTACACAGTGATTATATAATATGACTGGGATCATAATACATCACAAAATTAAGATCAACATAACATAATACAACATCTCATATATAGTTGGAAAACATACATGATTTGTTCGATATAAGAAATAAATAAAAACAATGCAGGTCCTACAACCGTGCTAGCTGGAAATGAAACCCATAATACTTAGCCGGCTACAATGATAGCTATGAACATGAAAATAACCTAAGAACTACTACTGGTGCCCTCAGGAACATCCGCACGAGCCTGCTCTTTAGCCTGAAGTGCTTGGATCTCTCCTAGAGCTGTCGCCAAATGTCCCTGCAGTGATGAAACCTGTGCAGTCAGAGCTGCTATCAATGAATCCTACAAATCCATACGGTGATCCTGCATCCAAACGTGTGTCCTGTATCCTTGAAGCTCATAGTGGACCGCCAAACTAAATCCCATAGAGTGTGCCCAAGCCTCTCGGGAGACTAGAGCCTCTTGGTCCAAGAGTCGGGCAGTCTTATAGTGGTACTGCCTATCATCGACCAATGCCTCAACCGTCTGATGTATCTGAGTCTGTCGATCCTGGGTATCCTCAATCACAGCATAGATGTCCTGGGTGTCATGCTCCTGCACTGCAGCAAGCTCAGTCGCCCTAGTGTTGACTCCCTCGAGGGTCACTGGTGCAACCTCCTCGGCAGTCTCTCTCGGGTCTTTCCAAATATCTCTGATCCCATAGTTGACTGCCTTGGCTCTTGGTCGTCTGGCTTCAGCATCCAAAGTGCCGACAAACCCATAATCTACCCTACGACCTCCAGTAGGCCTAGGGACAGCAGTCGAACTCTCCCCTACACCATATCTCGATGCAGGAGTAGTAAGATATAACCTCTTACGAGGTGGTAGTTCAGCCTCGAGAATATCCTCCTTGCGGTCGACTGGTGGTATGAACAATGAGTTTGGTAGTGGTGGTAGTGGTGATGATGGTAGAGGTGGTAGTGGAGGTGATGGTAGAGGTGGTAGTGGAGGTGATGGTAGTGGTAATGCTGCGGGTACGGGTGGTGGTAATGGTGATGAAGCTCTCAATCTACCCATGGCAGCTCTGAAGCCTGGGGGTGCACGCACATGGTTAGGGCTACCATATGGGTGAGGTAATCTAGGAAGTGGTGATGATGGAAGTGCGGGTGCAGCTAAACACCTAGCAAGGCGTTCCTCTGCAGAGGGTGGTGATAATGAGATGAGTGGTGAGGGTGGTGGTGTAGGTAAGGCAAGAAGTCTCTCGACCTCCTCCTCAGGTGGCAATAGTATAGGTGCCTCTGGTCGGATAGATATCCTAGCAGTGGTACGACATGCTGGTGGTGATGGTGGTGTAGCCGCAGACTCATCGGTCTCAAACGGCTCTGTCTCCTCAGAAGAGGGGACATGGTCAACAACGGGTGCAACAACAGAGTCGGCCGGAGCCAGATGCTCCTCCTCCTCCTCCTCAGCCTCCTCCTCCTCAGAAGCCTCCTCTTCCTCAGAAGCCTCCTCCTCCTCCTTGTCATCATCAGAGGAGTCATCATCATCGTCGTCACCTCCATCAGCTGGATAGTCTACTGGACCATCCTCAGAGTCCTCCTCGGGATCCTCCTCGGGATCCGAGTCAGCAACGTAGCCTGGAGATAAGGCTATAGGTGAATCAGCAACAACATACGGCTGATCCTCCATGGGAACCTCCTCATCAGATGGGGCCAAGTACTCGGGGTACTCTGGTCCTGGTACGTAATCTGGCGAGAGCGGTGCCTGCTCTGGCTCCTCAGGGCCAGGCACGTAGTCCGGTGATGCCGGTGCAGCCTCCTGGATCCCTCTAGGCCTGGTATGTAATCCGGTGAGGGTGGGGCTACTGGCTGAATAGGAAGTCCATCGTATCCGTATACGATGACTCGGGGGGAACCTCCATCGGATAGCTCCTCATCAGCTGGCCAGAATGCCCTCCCTGGCTCAGAATCGGTATCGACGGATGTGTAGGTAACAGTAGATGATGCCGAAGACATGACTGGATCTGTAACACTCAAACAGAGTTTACATTAGTACATATATAAGACCGATAATAATATACTTAATATATTATAAACACGTATAAGAACCATGCAGCATCTAGTATAACCAACTAATGCAACTCGATAGTGTATGTCATGTATGCATCTAGTACAGTTACTAATGCAAACAACTAGTATATGTATGTCCCGTGAAAACCTTTTGTATGATGCAATGTTTGAAAACGGTTATAGTCCAAGTAAAAACATTTGACCTGGTTCTCTATAACCTTGGCTCTGATACCAATCTGTAACACCCCCAAATTGGGTCGCAGCGGAATATGAGTATCCGGGAGCGTTACTATTTTTGATCATTAGCACCACGAAAATATGAGAACGATCTCAAAAGAGTCGTTTTAAAATATGATACATTGGATTTATTAAAAATCGTTTGATACAAAGCTCACGAAGCTTAAATAGTTCACATTTGAATAAAAAAGGGGAAATTCTAGTCATAAACCATCGTCCCGAAATATAATGACTCTAAATTCTTTATGAATGAACCCAAAACACTATACCAATGTATCCATGTACACTCGTGCATCATTGACCTGAGAAAAACATGCTTAAAACGTCAACATAAAGTTGGTGAATTCATAGGTTTATGTAAATGAAATGTAGGACCGTAAGATTTCAAGTGTATGATAATGCAACATATGCAAACATCACAAATGTAATTACGTTTCCCTAAGCTCATGACACCGAAGCTCGACATGTATGAATGCAATATAAATATTGCCACATTGCCCGTGATGATGTTTTAACCCGCAACATCCGAATAGACATGGTATACATCCGTTGGTTCACTCCGTGACACCAGTGAGAGCTACTCACCCGGATGGGGATGTCAACCCCAATAGATTTATTATAACATCGCGCTGCACACAAAGTTAATTGACAGTTCAGATAATGGGTCTGAGGGTTTTCGCTACTTAGGCAAAAACACGCTAATCATGTAAAATGTACACTTACATCCAATATGTAAAACAAAGCATGTTCTCACACAAAAAGTTGTAAATCATTGAATAGTAAAAAATGGGGCTATGAACTACCTTTAAGCAACGTGATAAAAGATATCGAGATGTAAACGTCGAGAAACCGAGAGAAGATAACGTGAAAGGAGCGTCGAGAGACCAAGTAAAGCTCTAAAAGCAACCTAAAAATAAAGTTGCATCTTAGAATTTATATATATTACGCGAGTAGATTTTTTTTATGATAATACTCTATATTTAGGTTTATAAAACGACTACAATGTTACCGAGTTTAATACAATATATTTCTAAACTTATTTAAATGATCCCATTTTATATAAAACACAAGACACTACATTCCTCAAATTTCACATGAATTTCATTCTCTAATAAAAGAAAAACTAAGAAACCTTAAAGAACATTACATTCACAAGGGTCGGGTGGTTTTTGATAACTTTACGGATCTTAGATATGTTCGGTCTTTGTTTCATTTTGTCAATTTTGAGTGTCTTCTTGAAATCAATGAACAAGTTTGTCCTCGTTTTATTCTTGAGTTTTACAGTCAGTATCGTTTGAGTTATTCCGACGAAGGTTAAATGTTTGTTGAATTTGTCATTTAAAACCAATACTTCTCTTTTTGTCTTGAAGACTTTGCTCAAATCCTCAGAATCCCTTATGAGGGTGCATGTGTCTTTAGTGACCGATGGTCACTTGATGAGTTGGTATATGGTGCCCCTTCGGAAGGCCCATATCAAACTAACCTTCCTTCTCCCGATGATATCATCTTGTATGTTCGAGAAGATAAAGAAGGTCAAGTCACTCGCATTCGTCATCAAGAAGAAATTGAGGTTCAAAATTATCAAATTCTCACTCGTGAAATTGTGTCAACTTTGAAACCTTTGGAAGAAATAATTCAAGAAAATGTTTTCTGTTTGGGGGGTAATCGGGATCACGTCCCCGCATGTCTTTGTTACATGCTTTATTACATTGCAAACTCTAAAAAATTCAATCTTGCCTACTTCATGGCAAAACGAATGGAGTGGGTTACCAAGCAAGCTAGGTTGATTCTACCTTATGGTATGCTATTAACCCGCTTGTTTGATTTCATCATTAGTGAATATCCTAAGTTGAAGAATGAGTCCTATGTCTTGTACGATCATGTCATGACTCCTCTTGCCACTCAACTAGAGCGAAAACTAAGAAGGGATCATGGCACGAGAAGAGGTCGTCAATCCACTTCTTCATCTTCCGCCTTCGATCAACGATCCTCGTCTCATCTCAACGATGATGATGACGATGGGAATGACGAAGGAACCTCGCGTGCAAGCACTCCTTCCCCCATTCATTATGTCAATTCCCTAACTAATCAAGTTCCTCAAGTCTTTCAAAAACCACCTAACATTGACTCTCACCTTTAACCATTTTACACCCGCCAAACTGAAATCATCAACCGTCAAGTGCAATTAAGAGATGAGCATCGTGGTGGAGTAAGGTCAATCGACAAAAGTCTTAGAAAGTTGTGGAGAAACATAAGGAAGTGAGAAATGAGGGAAATTGCTTTATGACATTATTATCTATATTATTTACTAACCTATTATGATTAGGTGTTTGAACTTATGCTACTTATTAGTAATTTAGTACGTAGTATGGGCAACTTAGCCTGCAATGGACGATCTTTCAATTTTATCATCCTAAACCAATGCTTGCATGCACCTTGATACATTTTAGTTATAATTAAAATATTATGCATGCTTATGAACTTGTCAACATGCCCATATATGTGAATTCTTGATTGAACTTATGATGCTTAGTCCTATATGCTTTATTATTATGTTTTAGATGATTCATGATGAAATGAAATTGACTGCAAAAATAAGAGAAAGTTTTATAGGTTTTCAAGAAAAACTAGAAAATTTTCTGTCTCTAGAAAACGGCCCCCTTAAATACTGGGCGGCCCCCCAATATATTTAGGACCGCCAGATATTTAAGGGACTGCCATCAGGGGTCACAGATTCTTCTACTGTGACCACCTGATTTTCTGTGCAGTTGAACACTATCCCATCTAGGCCTAGCTAATTTATGCTTTTTGATAAACAATTTTTGGAATCTAAAGCTTCAAACCCCATGCCTTACCTCTTGAATCTACCTCTTCCACCTTAAATCATGAACTCTTCTTATTCTTCTTATCATCTTCATCTTCCTCAACCAAAATCTACCATGAATTCCACAAAAGCTTCTTCTTCAAACCCTTCTAAGAAAATCAAATTAACCATAATCCCTCCTAGACAACTATTTGTCAACATCTTTAGTAATGAAGAAGTCACCACTACACCTTCTCCTACCACCACTTCTTCATCTCTAACTCCTCCAAATGCACCATCAAAAACTCCATCCACAAATCAAACCTCCTCAAGCCAAGATAATACTTCTTCTTCTTTTCAATCAAAACTTCAAATTTCACCTCCCTCCTCACCGTTCACTCATCCTCCTTTTCTCGTCCAAATTAATTTTCCTTTAGACTTTTGTCATTGTTGCCTGGGTACTCGTAAAGTATTCAATATCCTAAAAGATGACCTTAACCGAATCAAATCTCTCATCATTGGGCCCTTAACCCTTTTCCCTTCATCCATCACTACCAACTCTCCTTGAAACATCCTCATGAAGTCAAGAATCATCTACTAGTTTACTTTCATTAGATGCTTTAATATGTTGTGTTTTAGTTATGATTATCACATGCTTATATCATCATATATATTGTCCTTGTGACTATATATGATTTCTTAATGAATTTAAATACACTTTACTTTATGAGTTTTTAAATGTGCGGATTATACTCTTAAGATATTTGTCATGCCATATTTGCTTGCACTTGTACTTCTAACCTTGTTTTGTAGCAAAAAAATTATCGTAAGATCGATCCCTTGGTGCCCCGAACAAGGGGGAGCTTACATCAAGGGAGAGTCTTTTGTCGTAGATTTCTTTCTCTCTACTACAACTCAACGATCAACCTTTTTGGATTCGACAAAAGGGGGAGAAATAGAATTAAACTCATTAATAATTTATAAACTTCTAATTTTATACTAAATGAGTTTATGTTTTGTCATCATCAAAAAGGGGGAGATTGTTAATGCAAATAATGTCTAAAAACGTTATTTATATTTTTTGACCTCTCAATGTTTTGATAATAACAAAATGTGAAAACGTTTACGATAAAATTAAACGTTTATAAATTACTAATCATAAAATTCTATTTCTAAGATTAATCACTTAAGGTATGGATAAACAAATTATTAAACATGATTAGTGATCAAGAAAATATTTTCCTTAAACCTTACATTTCTACAAATGTGTTTTTATAAAAATACAAAAACAAAATATTTATTCATTAAAAGAAATGTTTTATTAAAAGCATAAAAAATTTGAAATTCAAAATTTCCCTCTAAAATAGAAGGTTCTATAACAGATACAACCTTCACCACAAAAGGACAAAAAAGGAGCGGAGTTTAGTGGCGGCCCCCTTTTAGGCCTGGCGGCCCCCTTATATATAAGGGACCGCCGAGACTGCCACCAGCAACGGTCATTTTTTTATCCCCTATAAATACTAGGCCACCCCATCTGAAAAACAGAACCTCTTGCTACAAATTTTCTCAGATCCAATTTTCTCTCATCTTCATTTCTTTCTAAAACACATATCTTGATCACTAACATACCTTGATCTTGTTTCAAGTGATTAATTCTTTCTTCCTCCTCCTTCTTCTTCTTCTTTTTCTTCTAATCAAGTGCAAGAGAAGAACAAATGTATTCTTCTATATATGAATTGTTATCAAGTGACCTCTCTCTCTTCCTCCTTAAGATCACAAATCTTCATTACATATATTTAGTGTTGTTGTGTAAATTAGATTGTGTGTAGATCCAAGTGTGTAAATTGTGTATTGGTGTGATTTGGATTGTGTGTCAATCCAAGGGTATATATATCTTGTGAGTGTGTAAGGACTTAGTGAAGTCTTAGATTGGTTATAGCTAAGATTAGGACTCGACATCTAGCTTAGTGTCAAAAAAGAAAGTAAGCGACGTGTAAACAGTTTTCTTCGCCTAAAGGGAGCTTGTTGACATAGTGAAATCTCGAGTGGAGTACTCGGGGAATGAAATAGGAACAAAGAGGTTCTTCATTGCCGAACCACTATAAATCTTGGTGTCTTGGTTTGATCATTTCTTTCCTTATCCCTTTATATTATTATTGTTAATTTAGTTCATTACATTAGATAGTTTTTGTTGTGATTCATATTGTTGATTGATTGACATATAACTCGAATTAAACCATTTTATAAGCAAAGAATTTTAAACCGGTCAATTAACTTGTAAACTATTCAACCCTCCCCTTCTAGTTTCCATAGAATCATCGTGAATTAATAAGTTGTTGGGTATTTGATCGTCACCATAAAACCTTATTTCAAAAATCAATGAAAGTGTTTGATAAATATCAATAACGTTTGACACTTTGAAAGTTTCATCTTTTGAAAAACTCCCCCTTCACATGTGCATCGATATTCGAAAGTGTATCGCACATGTGGGTAAGAGTTGTTTTTAATTTCACTCTTGTGTCTATATTGATCACTTTTAATCACATATTATTAATGTCCTTTTATTGATCATATTTTAATCACATTTTCTTCCCTTATTTTAAATAATAATTCTCTTAGTACTTAAAATGCCAATTGATTAAAATTTGTCATGAAAAATACATGGGGAGAAAAATGATACCACATATTTGCATGAATTATTGGAACATTTTTCTTCTTCCCTCCCTCCCTTAATTTTACATATGTTTGACACCACAAAAATGATACCAATTTGTAAAAAAAATATAAAATTGAGGGTGAGACAGTGTTGAGCACACAACTTTAAAAGATTATGAAATGTCATTGAAGAATTCTTGAAATATTATGCTCAGACACTAGATCATCTTATAACAAACATTTGAAAGCAAGTTATGTCATTATTACCACTTATCATTTATAAAGAAACCACTTGAAACATTGTTAAATGTTATACATAAAAATTGTCGTGAGAAGATATATCCAAAAACATTAAAACTTTTGCTTTTGAAAAAAAAACTCCCCTTCAAAACTTAATCCACTTATAAAAATGATTGTCTTTTGAAAGCTTCGTGAGGAAAGGAGTGTTGAACACCCAATTTGAAAGATACCATAATTTTTAAATCACTTTTTGTGAAATGTTGTCATGAAAGAGTCATTCTTGAAAAATTGTGTTTAACTTTTGAAAAAACACTTGTTAGAAGACTTCTCTTCTAACGCTAAAGATAAGCACACTGAAGCGTACACTGTCCTTTCTTGAGCTTAAAACTTTGAATGTCTTGTATATACTGCTCAAGAACGAGAAAATTTCTTTTCTCGTTGTTAGAATAAGTTACCTTTATAGATAATATTTCCTTTCTTTGAGGTCCGAGTTATGTACTCATTTGCACATAGGCCATAAAGAAAATTAGAAATGACATGTTTTGAAATGTTTGAACTCTTGCTCGAACTTCATTTACACACCCGTGTCAATGTTCATCGACATTTCTAGGTATATAAATGTTATCGATTCCAAGAGACATGTCGAGAAGATTATTTTTGGAAATTTTTTAGTTTTCTAATTTTGTATTTTCTTTTTGAAATTTTATATATTTGTATTTGGTTTTATAGGTTTTATATTTTTGTATTTGGTTTTATAGGTTTTATATTTTTGTATTTTTCTTTTTCAAAAATATTACAAGTCGATGTTTGATGAAATCTATCAAGCAGATTCATTTGCCAGAACCTCCAGTTCTAATGGAGTCAAACATCTCATACCTAGTCGTCCAACAAGGTACTCAAACCTTTCTTTTGAAAGATCTTTCGTAAACATGTTGGCTAACTGGTATTCAGTTCTAACAAAGTACAATTTCACTATACCCTTTTCAACCTATTCCTTGATGAAATGATAACAGACATTGACATGCTTGGTGCGGGAGTGTTACACAGGGTTGCACGAGATGGCGATGGCTGACTGTGAGTCGCAGTACAATGGTATTTTGTTGTAGTCAAAGCCATAATCCTTAAGCTGTGTTCTCAACCAAAGAACTTGAGCACAACTCACAGATAACGCCATGTACTCTGCTTCTGCCGTTGACATTGCAATGCAGTCCTGCTCCTTGGACATCCAATTGACTAGCTTGTCACTTAAGAATTTTATTCCCTCAGAAGTGCTTTTGCGTGTATCAAGACAACCTGCATGGTCAGCGTCTAAAAAAGCAGTTAGTTCAAAACCAGAATCCTTCAGATACTATAGTCCTATAATAATGGTATTCTTTAGGTACCGAAAGATCCTTTTAACCGTTTTAAGGTGTTTTTTCAGTTGGTCTTGCTTGATAACGTGCACAGTAACATACTGCTTGTACTATGTCTGGAATACTAGAAGTGACATACATAAGTGACCCTATCATACTTTGATATCTTGTTTGATCAACCGGTGTTCCACTCAAATCTGTATCCAGCTTAGGTTTAGCAGCCATTGGTGTACCAATGGTGTCACATTTGTTCATTCCATGCTTTTTGAGTATTTCTAAAGCATACTTAGATTGGTTGATAAAGATTCCTTGTGGGGATTGGTAGATATAAAGTCCTAAAAAGAATATCATTTACCCCATCAAGGACATATCAAATCTACCGTGCATCAGTTTTTCAATCTTTCTAGAAAATGTTAGGTTTGTAGACCCAAAAATTATGTCATCAACGTAAATTTGCACAAGTAGAATGTCTTCCCCGTATCTTATCGTAAATATAGTAGGGGTCTATTGTACCTATAGAGAAACCTTTGGATATCAGGAATTTTGAGATTTTATCATACCACGCTCTTGGAGCTTGCTTCAATCTATAAAGTGTTTTCCTGAGATGGTAGAATTTTTCTGGATAATCAGGATCAACGAACATGTCTGGCTGATTTACATAAACTTCTTCCTTCAATGGAAATTTAAAAAAATCCGTTTTTATGTCCAACTAGAAGATATGTGTGCAGCGTAGGCAACAAAAATCAGAATAGCTTTAAATCTTGCGACTGGTGCAAAAGATTCTTCAAAATCAATACCCTCTTCTTGATGATATCCCTTAGCTAAAAGTCGTGCCTTATTTAAAATAACAGTATTGTATTCATCTTTCTTTTTTTTTCATAACCAGTTTAGATTGATCATATTCTTTCCAAAAGGTTTGTCAACAAGTTCCCAGACTTTGAGTATGTCAAATTGATGAAGTTCTTCTTGCATTGCTTCGATCCATGCGTGATCAGCCATTGCTTCCTTAATGTTCGTCGGTTCAGCAGTACTCATGGTGAGCATGAACATGCACATTTCAGGATCTATAGCAAGTTGTCGTCTTGTTTGCACATGATTTGATGGATTTCCATAAACTTGCTCTAGCGGATGATCTTTAGTCCAATGGTAGTCAAAACAGTTTCTTTGGTAGAATGTATGCATGTTTAAAGTATCAACGTTGCTTGAGAAAGACTCATCAGCTTCTGTTCTTGGTGGAGCAAAAGGATTGATAAATTCATACGTTTCAAACTGTGCATCTACTGCTTGATCAGTGTTGTTTTCCTCAACATTGACATTTGTTGGTGGAATGATCGGTTCTAATGTAGGTTAAACATTCAATGTAGGTTGTGTATCATGTTGTTGAAGACTATCAGAGAGAGTAGAAGACTTTGACACACTTTGATTTCCTGCATTGAAGTATACGTCATAGATAGGACTAAATAGTAATTCCAACTCTTGTTGTGATGTATCTGTTGGTCTGCTGGAGGAGAAACTTCTTATAATTGGGGTGCAGGGCCAGAGTTGTCATAATCTGACGCCTTTATCGTTGTGGAGCGGGATTTGAAATGTTATGATCAAACGTCATTTTTTGTTTGTATGCGAGCCTGAAGTGTTATCATCAAATGTCATTTTTCATTGGGGCATGAGACCTGAAGTGTTATCATCAGACGTCATTTGTCGTTGGGGCGCGAGGCATGAACTGTTGTGTTCAGACATCATTTGTTCTTGTTCATCAGATTTGAATTCCTTGAACCCCTAGTTTTTGAGATATCAGTCTTTTCAGCAACCAAACTCTGAGATCTTCCTTCTAAGTATTGCATGTTATACCTGTAACTAAATGAAAGTACACGCACTTACATCAAGAGTTTGTTTGCATTCATGTGGGTTAGTAATATATGCATTCGAACTATGTGGGGGTTCACTGTCAACCTTGGTTGTGCTAGAGGTGAATATCTTTTCAGTATGAACCTACCGAAGACTAACAGTCTTGAAAATTCTATCCGTCGGTTTCTACATAAGGCAAGATCTAGGAGTTGTTGTTTTCTCATGCATTATGGAAGTCTTTTTGGTAGAAAACCTATGTCTTGCAGAGATCTGTGTTAATGGTTTCTTTGCAATACTTAATTTTTCTACGGGTTGTTTCTGTTTGTTGTCTTATGGGAATGTACCTTAGCACGTGAGTTCACCTCATTTAGGAATTTTTTTACACAAGGATCATGATTTGCATTAAAGACACATTTTTGACATAAACAAAATGTTTAGTGTCAAAAAAATTTCTAGAATTCCTAGAGTGTTCTACTTTGAGCAAAAGATTTGTGTTACGCAACAAGTCTTAGATGCAGGGTAATTCCTAGACGTTTGGTTATTGATCCTAGGTTTTGGTGTGCTACCATTAGCAGTTCTTTTTGATATTGCAGAAGGCATCACACTAGGTTTGTAAATAAAATTTCTATCTTTTAGAGCATGTGCCTTTTTCCTAGCATCATCTAGATAGTGGTTGTGAATCAGGTCATTTGAACCATATGATTCTTCTGAGGTCTTGTTTGATACATTTGGTGAGATGTTCCTAGATGAGCCAGATGCAATCATGTGATGAGGTTTTGCAAAAGAAAATTCTCTTACTTGAGGCAAAGAATGTGGAGTGACTGGTTTTGTCAAAGCGTTTTTCACAACAACTTGGGAGGCAAACCGTAGTTTTGAAAATTTAGGTCGTTCAAATTTAAACGCAATTGGTTTTCTAACAACGGAATGGTTTCTGAGTGGATGGAAAGTCAGTATCCCCAAGATTGATGGTTTTACAAACTTAATGTCCATATTATTTCCTCTTACCTTTCTTAATTCATTTTTTAATGCTGCAGTTGCAAACACCTTTTCCTTAATTTGAGCTTTTAAATGCTCATTCTCCTTAAGTAATTTAGCCACTTTATGTTTCAATTCAATGTTTATTATTTCAATTACATCTATATCATTTTTAACTTTGGCTTAATTACTTTTTGCTTTCAAAAATTGACCATGTTGCCCTGATTTAAAACATTGTTTTGCAATTGTAGTTCAAGGTTAATACAATGTGCTTCTAGTTTTGAAAAATCTTTTTGAAACTGGGCAACGGTCTTTTTTAGACGATTATTTACAGACTCGAGAGATTGGTTTGAAAGTTCAGTTCTTTTACTATCAGTTAATGAAGCAGTCAAATGACATTTTTTATGATATTGTTCAGCATTCTGGTTAACCTCTCCTTCATTATTGAATTTAGGTTGCTCAGCATGTTGTTGTACAGTAGCAAATACATTATATTCAGCAGTCGTTTGTACTGTAGCCATTGGTTCTTCATCATATATGGGTCTGATATCTGCATCATCAGCATCTGCATCATTCCCTGACATGCTGCTTGTATCATGCTTTTCAAATTCTGTCCCACTACTTTTCATGATGACCAAACTAGCATCTAATGCTTTACTCATATCAACCTTTCCCTCTTTCATCTGCATCTGTCTTTTATTCACCCTGCAGTTATACTATCTTTTATGCAATGCTCTTTCATTAATTGACTTCTTAACAGATTCCATGTGTTGGATCAATGTATCATGGAATTGTTGAACCTTGATTCGAGTGTATTCTAGGAAGTACTTGCTTGTCATTTGACCATCATAATCCGAAGAAAACCGAGAATCGGTGAACTGCTAAAACTGTGTCTTTAGTACTCTAAAAGCATCCATGGATCCAATCTCTTGAAATTCTTCTTTCTCAAGTTGCTTTTCTAGTTGATCCACGTTGAGGAACAGTGTTCTTGTGAAAGTTTGAACATCTTGACCAAAGAGTGTCACAAATGCCCTAATGAATCCATACTCTGTTCGAGTTCCTTTTAAGTATTTGTTTGAAAGAACCTTGAGGTGTGAATGAAGTAGTCAAAAGTATACAATGAAACTCTCTTTTGCTTTTGATATATGTTGTTCTTTCGAATCCGAATACGAAGATAAGGTATCTTCCGTTTCCATTTTACCGGATGTGAAGTGAAAATGATTTTTGGATTTTAAGTAGATGAAGTGATGTTGTTGTGGTTTGTTGTCGATGAAATCGTTGTTGTGAATCGGAGTTGTTATGAGAGTACTTTGTTTGTACAAACAAGGACTAATGATGCAACACTTTAGACATTAAGGGTTAACGATGCAATTTTTTGGTAACGAAGGATGAACAGTGAAAAGGTGTTAACTGTAAGGGTTAAATATTGAATACTTGATGAACCTTTCTAAAGTAAACCCCTTCTCTTATTAAACCCTTTTAAAAGTACACTTGACCCTTCCCTTGAACCTTCCAAAATACTTTGGACCTTTTGATTTTGAACCTTTGTGTTGAACCTTGCCAAAATACTTTAAACCTAAATGAAAACTTTATTTACATATGACATATGGATATAAACAAAATCTTGGTCTTCTTCTTCATGTGAAACTTGATGCGTAGGGCTGGGGTTTACGGATTCATGTCGTAATGATTAATCAAAATAAAGCACGTTACGATGATGTAAGAACGATCGCGATGCTAGTGAGTGTCGTTATAAGACCCGCGAACGTCAAAACTCGAAACTCGAAAACCGTTAAACCGATAGTCTGAAACCCTTAAACCGTCTGTTGAATTTGAAACTTAAATCACGTAAACCACGTAAACCTATTAAACCACGAGCCTTAAACCGCGTGATAAAAACCTATGATAAACAGCGAACGTTAAACCACCTGAATCACTGTTAAATCGCATAAAAATCCTGTAAACTGTGTGATTAAGCTGTAAACCGCGAGCACACACTTAAATCGCCTAACCCTTGTATAAACGGCCTGTTAATATCTAAAACCGCAAAGAAGCTGTTAATCCACGAGCAATAAGCTAAACCGCGTGAATAAGCTTAGTTAAACCGCGAGTAAACCTGTAAAACTATAAACCGTGTGTACTTTTCCTTTAAGGTTAAACCGCCTGTTGTACCACTTGTCCTTTTTCCTTCGTTTTCGAAAACTTGTCTTTACCCTGTTTATACCGCGTGTAAATAAGGTACAAATATGCTCGTAATAAGCAATCTACAATAAGGTTGAGCATATTCACCCAAAAACCGTCTTGACCTGACAAACCGACCAAAACTGGGTCGAACTGAACCGAACCGACCTTATTTGGTTAGGTTCTCGGTTTTCTATATTTGTTTCGGTTTGGTCAGTTCGGTTTGTTTCAAAACGACACTTATTTGGTTCGAACTACCTAAACCGAACTGAACCAACTTATTCGGTTCGGTTTTGGTTAATATACTATATACTCGGTTCGGTTCTTGGTTGGAAATTTACCTTGATTCGGTTTCGGTTCATTTTCAGTTTGTGTCGGTTCGGGTCGGTTCCGAACTGATGCTCACCCCTAGTTTACAAAGGTAATAAGCTACGAAAACAAAGCTACAATAAGCTACTAATGAGTTGAAAATGAAAGTACAAAGCTTTTTGGTTTTCAATAAGCAAAAATCTCAAAAACTAGAAGAATAAGCCTCGTCTTAATAAGCTTTAAAAAAGCTTTGATAAGCTGTGTAAAGGACTAATAAGCCACACATAAGTTGTAAAATAAAGCTAGTAATGGTTTTGGATGAGAAAGTTTGAAACTTTTGAAGAAATAAGCTAAACCAATATAAGCCGAGACCTTTAACAAGCCCAAAATAAGTCAAAAATCAGCTCAAAATAAACACAAACCAACACAATATCCACCCGAGGTTCTAATACCACATGTTATACCAAAAACTATATAATTTCACTTAATACTACACGAATTAAAAGAGAAGAAAATAGGAAAAAGCTAGTGAGAGAAAGTTAGAAAGAAAATGAGAGATGAAGGATTATCACAAAATGCTATGTGTAACAAATGAGACAACCAACCATCCCTAACATGCTAGGGAGGTGTTTATATAGGGTACATTCTCTCATGTGATGCCCATGTTCGTAAGATAGGTCAAACTCGGGTTTTGGTGGGCTTTAAGCCCATAACGTATACAATGTTAGCTTAACTAACGAGCCCATTTATCCTTTCTAGCCTATTACAACATAAATACTATAATGACCGAGACTTCCTAATTGAATACCAAGACTTCCTTGTTCGACTCAATATTTTAAGGCTAACACTATCCAAAAATTTTAAAACTATTTTTCATAAATATTGGCCCAAATACCTTTAAACCAAAGTTCATCCCATCTGAAATTTAAATAGAACTATAGAAGATATGAGCCTCATTATCAACCCCTAATTACTAATGACTAATATAAAAATATTTCTACCCTAATTCTTCTCCAGATAATCCTAGTAAACTTCTCACACACCAAATAAATGCCTACATACTTCTTTTGCAGCCACCACATTTTTCTCTCATCAAAATCAAATCACACAAATTAAGACATACAGTTCGAACACCAAATTACCTTAACCCTTTTCTTTCTTTCACCTAACTTGAATAGAAAATCACAAGGTCCTTCCTTGTTTTCTTTCTTTACAAATCTTGAAACACGACAAAGTGTTTGTCTATTTATGTTGAACGACCAGAAACACAAGTTCCAGGTATCGGCAAAGATCTTGTTATGAGGTCTCGGGTAGGTTTTTGTTTATGTTTTCGTGTTTTCTTGTGTGTCTCTTGATGAGATGAAGAAAAAATGAAACATTCTTGTTTTAGTTCTTTCTTTACCATTTTGAATATAGATCTATGATGAGTTTGTGAATAAATCTTTTAAATATTTAATATAGTCACTTTAAAAGAACAAAAATGAGATCTTCTCTTCATTTAAGTACATCGAGTCATTTGTGTGTTGAGATAGGTTTAAGATTGATGTAGTTTGGTTGTGTCTTGAAGAGGATGGGATTAGGTTAGTGATGTGGTTTTGGTTGTTGTAGATCTGTTGTTTTAGGTTATGGTGTAAATATGTTCTTCGTCTCATTCTTTATTTCTTTTTCGTTTGGCTTTGAAAAAGTACGACCAACGATTGGTCTGAGTTAACATGAGCCGTGGTAATAGGTTACTTGTGGGATTATGTTATCACGGTTTAGTCAATTGACTGGCCATGTTGAGTCACCTAAATTATGTCTTTAACTTGCTTGTAATACAAACCTAACTCGCTTGAGTTCAAACCTAACTCGCTTGATTAGGTTTGTGTAACTCGTCTGAAGGCAGTTCATAACTCATTTGAAAATGGTGTATTAACTCGCATGGACTGTGAGTTAACTTTCCTGAAACCAGTGTTTTAACTCGCCTAAACAATAACTTAACTCACCCAAGACGTGGGTGGTTAACTCGCCTAAACCCCTCGTGTGTAACTAGATTGGCAGTTAAGTTGTTAGGATATTAACTTGCTTGAAAACCCTGTATAAACTCGCCTAGAAACCCTCTTGTATACAAGCAAAAAAAGTCAAAAAAAACCCAAAAATCTTGAACTTTTACCCAAAACAAGTTAAAAAGTGATAAAAATGTGATACTCATCAAACTTAACACTTTACCCACAAGACTTTAACCAAAAAGTTATACCAAAGGACAAGATTTAGACTAATTTGACCAGAAAAGTGTATAACTTTGACCAGAAAAATATGGACGTTTTAGACTGATATTGAGACCAGACAAGTATAATACTTTTAACTAGGAAAATATGAACGGTTTTTACAGAGAAATCATTCGGGACACGAAAAAACACAACAATAAACAATCAACCTAATATCCTAGCTCTGATACCATTTGTTGTTCAATAAACTAAGTCATGTCACATATCACAACCCATGAAATAATATGAAGAACGTTTTAGAGAGAGAAAGTTAGAAAGAGAGAGAACAGAAGGATGGGGTTGTATTACACTAAAAGGAAATAAACATCAACCAACACCCTATTCACATGAGGAGAGGGGTATATATAAGGTCCTAATACACTTGAGACACCTAAATTAAATAGGAATGGGTAGGGCTTAGATTTGGTTGGGCTTGTAGCCCATAACACGTACAATATTAGATAATCTCACGAGTCCGATTCCATTACTTAGCCTATTACATTCGTTACAAATTTCCTATGATGTAAAGACCCGACATTATTAGTAATGATCGTGACTTTCTTGTTTGACTTAATATTTGAGGCTAACACATAGTTTATCAAATGGATCTCAAAAGTAACTTTCTAAATGAAAAAACTGAAAGAAGAAGTTTATGTTCAACAAACTCCAGGTTTTAAGAGTAGTGAATTTCCAAACTATGTTTGCAAAATGGACAAAGCCCTTTTATGGACTTAAACAGGCTCCAAAAGCATGGTATGAAACTCTCTTAACCTTCCTCACTGAACACAAAATTATAAGAGGAAAGATAGACAACACATTGTTTGTCTACAAATCTAAAATTGATGTTATACTTGTCCAAGTATATGTTGGTTATATCATCTTTGGGTCAATAAACAAAAAGCTATGCAAAAATTTTGCCAAGTTGGTGACTAAGAAATATGAGATGAGCATGATGGGTGAACTTACCTACTTCCTTGGATTTTAAATCAAACAATCTAAAAAAAGAATTTCCATCAATCAAGAAAAATATGTCAAGGATCTGCTAAAGAAATATGACATCAACTGTTCATCAATGAAAACTCCTATGGTACCCCCTAATAACTTAGGACTTGATCTGAATGGCAAATCTGTCAATGAGACTCTATATAGAGATATAATTGGATCACTAATGTACTTGACTGTCAGCAGACCTAACATTCAATTCTCAAATTGTTTTTGTGCAAGATATCAAGCAAATACTACGAAATCATACCTTATTGTTGTTAAGAGAATTTTTAGGTACCTAAAGGGTACTCCTAGTCTCGGTCTATGGTATCCTAAAAGATCAAATTTTGACCTAAAAGACTCAAGCTCTGACTATGATGGATGGAACATGGACAAGAAAAGCACTGAAGTGCTTTTCAGTTGCTTGGTGGCAAACTTGTATGTTGGAGTGCTAAAAAGAAGCAATTAGTTGCTATGTCTTCAACAAAAGCTGAATATGTGGCTGATGTTGGATGTTGTGACAATATACTTTGGATGAAAAGTTAGCTCAGTGACTATGATAGTGTACCAATCTTTTGTGATAACACAAGTGTTATTCTAATTTTATAACAATTTGGTTCTCCATTCAAGAACTAAGCATATTGATAGCATATATCATTTTATCAGAGATCATATCATGAAAGGGGACATTGAATAACATTTCATTCTCACTTAATAACAACTTGCTGATATCTTCACCAAACCTTGAGCTGAACCAACCTTCAAAAGATTGATTGTTGAACTAGGTGTGTTGAACATTGATGGAACAAAACCTGAACCTTCAAAGGCAAATGATGAAAACTGAAGGTTCAATATCTAAGTCAAACAAAACAAAACATCTTAAGCAAGTTTTCAATTTAGTTTCCTTTTAAGTAAACCATATGTTCAGCATAACAACACCAAACCTGAACCTAGTTCAACATTTTGCAAAACAAATCATGTTCAGTTCTAAAAAATGAACATATAATATTTTTCAAGACCTTAAAAAAATATTTCTTGTAACAAACTAGTTTCTTCTTAAAGAAGTCATCTTGTTAGTCATCAATACTAAAAAAAGGAAAAACTATTATCCAACCGTTAACATGACATCACCCATACTCTCTCACCAACTTTTGCAGTAAAAAGACCCTTTTAACTGCCCCATGTGTCAAAGTAACATGGTTGCTCACTTTCATTATATGCGGGCGGAAGAGTGTCTCAAATCCACATTCAATATGATTTGAAGTCCAGAAGTTAGTTTTATTTTCCCACGTTCGCATTTTTCAAAAATACTAACCTTAAAAACTTTTAAAACAAAAAAAATCCTTCTAACTTCCATAAGGAAGTTATAATTTATTATAAAGTTTTTAATCACACAAATCATTCCCATATATACCATCAAACATAACAAACATTAAAAAACATACATTCAAATCCTCTCATAACACACATAAAAAACATAAAATCATCAAACAAACTTAAACCTTACAACAACAATGGCAAAAATCCCATCACAGTAAGAATAAGAACATCAAGATCACCTTTACACTTGAACTCGCACCAAATATAACACATTCCATCACTGATATTACAATCAAAGACAACAATGAAGTAGTAAACCTATATCCAAAACACAAACATGTTGATGACTTCATTCTTGTCTCTGGTTTCATCTCAAAGTGTTTCCTTCATAAAACCTTTACTCTCATTTCCTTATACCAATATGAGGACTACCTTAGGGAGCTATGGTTCACAGCTAAGGCAAACAAAACCATAAGGAGAATCTGGTTCTCGCTTCATTCTAGCAACACTAAGGGTAAAGTAGGTCTTATCTAATTTAGAAAATTTATTGGTGCAAAATACCTACGAAACTCAAACGATTTTATGGATCCACTATCCCCTTTTGTGGCAAGACAATTTTTCTTACAAACTGGGTATAAGGAAACCATTAAAGAAATTGGCACTATCAAAAAGAGTTGTCTTCCACCTAAGTGGCGGTTGCTCAAGGCCTAGATCATACAATATTTGGGTAGAAATACTGGGGGATATGATCAAATCAATGCTAAGATGAGATAATCCTTTACCGTCTAGCAAATAGGGTTAAGGTTGATTATGCAAAACTGATCTGGGATGACCTGATTTTAAAACTGCCAAAGAAACAAAGAGAAAAGTTTGTAACTACTCCGAGTTTATTTCCTTACTGTTAGAGCATAAAATAGGGGAAATTATTTGAACTACATGGCATAAATCATCACCACTTTAATCTTCAGTGTCAATAATTTTACATTGAAGAAAGACCAACCTAAAGGACCCCCCTTCACTCCTCACATGATGGTCATTTGCACAGTTAATGGGCCAGAGGATACAAAAGGTCCTTCCACCACTCTCCAAGCTGGAGGGTCAGTCACTGAAGGCACAAAGTTTGGAGCTAGATTTGGTCGAAGGAAAAGGCGTGCATAGCTAAATCACTCCTTGACTGGTAAAGGGGAAACATCCATTAGGCCTCTCACAAAAGAGGCTCATGATGATATCCTAAGGCTTCTTAAACAACCGTTCTCACAAGAAGCCAACCTTCAACTTCCACACCTATGGTTGCTGAAATGCATAAAGAGGCCCTGCAAGCAACTAGCGGCCAAACTTCTTTAGGGGTCACTGGTGAATAGAGAGACAACCTTTATCTCAAAATACTCGTGTCATCATCTGTTACCAAGCCTATTCAAACTAACTCTATTCTTGTGTACTCTGAGTCTGCATCAAGGGATGAAGCTTCAACAAGCTTAACAGCTAGAGCTGACCCTAGAAATTTTAATCCTAAGGATTCAGCGCCCTAAAAACAAGGTATTAATGAGGGAACCAAAATTGATATCACTTATCAAAACATTACAGGGGCCCTTTCTAAGGATCGAGTTGGTACAACCCAGCCTGCTGGTGAAGAATTGGAAATTGTCCTCAACCATGATACTAAATCACCAATTCTATCGATGATTAAGAACCGAAGCTGGATGACTTGGTACAAATAATTTCTAAAAGACACCACTAAAGATGTACTGATGGAATAGAATTTCTATAATGATCAACCAATTAATGTGTCTAGTGATGAAGCTGACGCTGATGCCTTCATTGACACTGATGATACCATTCCTAAATCTCCTCCAGCATTACCCAATACCCTTAAAATCAGAGAACTCACCAACCAGGTTCTTCTTCTATAGTCTCAAAAAGTTAAGATAGAAGAAGAAAATCAATTTGTTGAAGCTGAGGCTGCAATGTTGAAAGCTCAGCCATCATACCCTAACATTCAATAACTTACTGAACTGCTGGTACTTTCTCTCAAACCTAAATTTGAAAAATTAGTAAAGGGTCAAGATCTTTGTGCACTTATTCCTGTTGAACTGAAAGTAGGGCCTACCAAAATGGATGAGGTGACCAAGTCTTTAGGTGCTTTGAAAGAATATGTTGAGAAGCTAGAAATGGAGGTCCCAACTAAATTATAAGGTCCCTTAAAGGCTAACTGAATTCAACAACTTCATCTCAGCTCTCGTTACCAGAGTTGCCAATATGGAAGGCTTTAAGATGGACATTCCAGCTGATCTATAAGCTTTATCTGGTTCTTTCACTAATATATCTTCTTAGATTGCAAAGCTGACGGTTTTGGATGCCTTTGTAGACATTATGAACAAAGTTGCTTTATGTCTTGACAA
Organism: Tanacetum coccineum; assembly: GCA_026074375.1. Lineage (NCBI taxonomy): Eukaryota > Viridiplantae > Streptophyta > Magnoliopsida > Asterales > Asteraceae > Tanacetum > Tanacetum coccineum. The sequence goes on along the minus strand of BQNB010004710.1, from coordinate 13,164 downwards.
ATTTGCTGATGTTATCTCTTTAGCATCCTACAAAGCTAAACAATCTGGTGGTCTTTCAGCAGGACAAGTTGTCACTTCTCCTGCTGAGGGGGAGAAAACCACCAAAGCTAATGAGAGACCATCAAATCAACCAATAATTCTTTAGCTTTTCCAACAAAGATAACAAAAGGAAGATAAAAGACTAAACACTCAACAACTCATCACAACAAAAACTAAACCAATCACTATCCCAACATCTAAACCTGTCATCACAACAATAATTAAACCTATCATCACTCCTATTCTATAAGGACCTCCTCTCAACCTGAGGAGGAGCATTCAAAATGAGCTGATAAAGGCAAGATGATGATGACTTTAGAAGAACAATCCTCAGAAGAAAGAGGATCTGAGAGTGATTCAGATGATGATACTCCATCAAGTATTAATGTTGAATCTTCCAGGCCAAAGAAACTTAAGAAGTTTGGTTATATAACTGAATCTAGTAAAAGGTTTCAGTTATCTAAAGAGGGAGTAAGGAACCAAAAATCCATTAAGGATTAAGCTAAAGCTGAGGCCATTGAAACTGAAAGAATCAAAGGCAAGGACTTCCTTTACAAAGCTCTTGGTCAGGATGTTGTAGAAGGTTTCTTTAATAAAAGGATTGTGTATGATAGGTATTGTAAAAACCTTGATGAACAGAAGATCACCCTCACCAATCACCAGTTGTAACATCTTCAACAACAAAGGTCCAATTGACATGAAGATCTACAGACATGATGGCACTGATGAAACCATACCAGGATTCAAAGTCAGTGATCTTTCTTTCAACGAATGAAAGGAAGTGATGGATACTTATAGGAGAAGAATTGGTGTTAGATACGCTGAAGTCTTTAATAGGATGAAGAAAAAGGTTAATGACAACATGTCAACCTATCTAGAAATAAGACATTCAATTGCTTTAACTAAACAAGATCCCATGTTGAAACTGAACAAGTTGGCTAGAAAGAAGAGACGAAACCTTGATGAAGCACAAGATTATTACAGATCAACAAAGAGATACAAAGCATTAGTTCAGTTTGGTGAACGTTAGCCTAAGATAGTGCTTAACAAGCCATCACTTGGAATGGTTTATTTTAATGATCCTTATAGACAAGATTTCATTAGCATAAATAACTTTGATGGCCTAAACAATGAAATGTTATACTTAGTTCAAGAAACTTTCCTCAGGTTTCACTATGGTCTAGGGGTTGATGATCTAGCAAAAACTTTCAGCTCATTCCTACTTGCTGAAACTGACAAAAGGAATCTAAACCCAAACAAGCAAATGAGAGTGATTGCAAAACTCAAAGAACAATGATGTAAACATTTATGTATTTTTTATTTTGTACTCTAATGAATAAAACTTATGAATGAATGTTTATATAGTTTATTATTGTCTATTCACTTTATTAGTTTGTAAGAAAAAGTTATTTGCTCACTTACATTTGATTTTAACTTAGGCTATTTGTATATTCAAATAGGGGAGATTGTTGGATCAGTTCAGTGCCCTTCAGTCTCAGTAGATTTAAACATAAACTAACCTAAGTATAAAATAGTCTTGCTAAAGATAGTTTAGTAACAACTCCTTTAAAGTTATTCGAAGACCAAATAAGTCTTCACTTCAGTCTATGTAGCGGTTCAGCGACTAAAGAACAAGCCCAAAAGATAGAGTTTCAGTTGAGTTTGGTTTGACAATACCAAGCTGAACGATGTCGATATCCTCTTAGAAGCTGAACAAATTTTATGCTTCTAGATGTTTACAAGGCAGAAAACTTTGCTTTATCAAAAGGAATAAAACAAATCTCCTTGGGAATGACTTCTTCCAAGTTGGTAAAGAAGTACAAAAGTTACATCCAACTATTCTATAAAAGAAGACATTTCTCTTTCCTAGTATGACAACATTAAATGGTATCTCAAACCCTCATTTGATGCTTGACACATGTAAAGGGTAACCCCTTGCAAACACTAATTCCTTTGGTATAAAAGGAATGTTGTATTAGAGTAAATGTGCATCTCTTGCAATTAATGAGAAACATATTCAAGAACACATTTACTCCTTGAATTAAACTATAGAACCAACTAAGCTTCCTGCTTCAGTTTAGGTTAGAAAGTTTGTACTTAAACAATATACTTTGGTTCGTGTTTAAGTTGGAGAGGAGATAACCAAATTGTCATTCAACTGCTTTGCTATTCCGCAAGCAAAGCATGTCATATATTCTTTATTCATTCTAAAAAGAATTTATACGTTGAAAAGTACTTTGATATTGTTAGTTTTAACTTGTGCTTATATTGTTAAATTTAGAGTTAAAACTATACATTTGTTATCATGGACTGTGATTAGCTTAACCTAATAAGTTATTATCACATACAAGAGGACTAACACTGATGTTTTCAAGACACATAGTAGACATAGCATATTTCCAGGAGACTAAATGGAAAGGGTCTACCATAAGGGAGGGAAATAAATACAAGCTTTGGTACTCAATTTCCAAGACAACGAGAAACAGAGTTGGAGTCATTTTGGCGGCGGGTCTTATGGATAATGTAGTGCAAGTGATAAGGAGTAGTGATAGGATCATGGCGATTACTTTGGTTATTAATGGTGAGATCATTAACGTAATTAGCTCTTACGCACCTAAGGTGGGTCTGAGTGAAGTAGAAAAGAAGAGCTTCTAGGACTCTCTTGATTAGCTCATGAGGGAGTGCCTGCCAGACCAATGTCTAACCATAGGGGTGATTTAAATGGTCATATAGGAGCTGCAACGAATGGATACATAGGGGATCCATGGAGGGTTTGGCAATGGATTTAGGAATGATGAAGGATGCGCGATATTAAAGTTTGCTACCATCAATTACTTAGTTATAGAAAACTCTTTCTTCAGGAAGAAAGACGCTCACTCAATTACCTTCCAGAGTGCGGGTCACAGCACCCGGATTGACTATCTATTTGTGCACAGAGGAGACCTTAGAGCATACAAGGACTGTAGGGTCTATCTAGGCGAGGCATGCTAATTTAAACATAGGTTGGTTGCCTTAGATGTACTTTTTGAGAGACAACGACATAGGAGGGAGACGAAAGGGATGTTAAGGGTTTTGTAGAAGAACCTGAATAGAGATGAGGTTGAGTCTTTTAGAATGAGAGTCTTAAAGGGACATTTTGCTCGGGTAGAGGACTATCTGTGACACGGATTAGAGCATGCAAGGGTTGTCTGTGACGTGGATCAGATGTGGAACTTACTTTCCCATATCATTAAAGACACAACAAAGGATTCCCTAGTTGTGGCTAGTAGGTCAGCAAGAACCCAATCGGCCTACAGGGAATCTTGGTGGTTTATTAAGGAGGTGAAAACAAAAGCTGCGGTGAAACAAACTAGGTTCAAAGAGCTTCTTTTGTGCCAAGAGGGCCATCAGGTAGATAAGGAAACCGTAGAATAGAGGTATGAAGTTGCGAAAATAGAAGCGAAAAACATGATTGCCAAGGAGAAGGACAAATCATACGAAGACTTGTATTATAAATTAGACTCAAAAGAAGGGATAAACGATATCTACAAGATTGCAAAAGCCCAAGAGAGGAGGAGAAGGGTTTATGAAACATAAAATATATCAAATATGAAGAAGGACGAAACATTGTGGACGAAGAAAATATCAAGAAAAGATGGGGAGAGTATTTCTTATCTCTTTTCAACGATAAGCGACCCGAATAAAGTGGGGAAGGAGAGAACACTAGCCAAACCTTCAATTCAATTGCTACTACTCGAGGATCAACCAAGCAAAAGTGAGGGTGGCATTACAGAAGATTGGAAAAAACAAAGTAGTAGGGCAGGACCAAATACCTATGAAAGCTTGGAAGTTCCTATGATACAAGGGGGTAAAGTGGTTGACTTGCCTCTTTAACAAGATCTTCCAAAGTGTTCAGATTCTAGATGAATAGAGACTCAGTGAAGTCATTCCTATTTACAAGAACTAGGGGGCGCACAAGTGTGTAGCAACAATAAGGGTATTAAGCTTCATGGTCACACCATAAAGCTTTGGGAGAGAGTTATTAGGAAAAGGTTGAGGAGGGAGACGAGGGTGTTAGAGAACCAATTTGGTTTTATGCTAAGAAGGTCAACGATCGAGGTAATTCACCTCCTTAGAAGCCTCATGGAGAAGTGTAGAGAAAGGCAAAAAGACTTGCATATGGCATTCCTAGACCTAGATAAGGCATATGATAGTATTCCACGTGAGTTGATTTGGAGAACTCTAATCGATAAAGGAACTTCAAGGAGATACTTAAGAGTCATTAGGGATATATACAAGGGGGTGAAGACCCACGTACGGACCACGGTAGGGAACACATACTTTTTACCTATGGAAGTAGGACTTCACCAAGGATCAACCATTAGCCCGTACCTCTTCGCCTTGAATTATGGATGAGCTATCATAAGGAATACAAGAGAGCATCCCTTGGTTTATGATATTCGCAGACAATTTTGTGTTGGTTACATAATTGGCGAAAGGGTTAAACAACAGACTTGAGCACTAAAGGGAGTCACTAGAAGACAATGGCCTTCGGGTAAGCAGAGAGAAGACATAATACTTGAGATGTGATTTCAGTGGGGACGTGATTGCCTACAACAAAGAAGTAGTTATTTGCATCGGTGACCAACTCCTTCAACCAAAAGAGTCTTTTAGATATTTGGGGTCGGTGATACACGCATCATGGAGGATAGACGAGAATATAACCCATTGTATTAAAGCAGGGTGGGTGAGATGGTGGGCGGCGCCAGGAGTACTATGTGATAAGAAGGTCCCCTAAAGGTAAAATTTTATATGGTGGCTATAAGGCAAACTATCTTGTATTTGTCAGAGTTCTAGCCGATCACGAAAGCTTAAGCAAATAGGGTAGAAGTGGCAAAATTGCGAATTCTAAGGTGAACTTATGGTAAAACCATGCTTGACATGATCCCGAATGGAGTTTTTAAAACACTACTTGAAGTGGAAACTATAATATCTAAGATGAGGGAAGGAAGGTTAAGGTGGTTTGGACATGTCGGGAGAAGGCCACGACAAGCGCCAATATGGAGAGTCAAAGCTCTAATAGTCGACAGAACGAGGAGAAGGGGTAGACCTAAACTTAGGTGGGATAATAGACTTAACCTGGACATAAAGGATCACTTCTTGTCTGAAGACATGACATCAAATGGGAATACGTGGAGAGATAGGATTAGAATATGCGGGTAGCTCGGGATAGGTTTTTTGAGGCTTTGACGTAGTTTTTGTGTTTAGACTTTATAGGCATCTTGGTTGTTAGAGCGTTTGTCGTAGTTTTTATGTTTAGGCGTTTTAGGCGTCTTAGGCGTCTTTTAGGGTAAGTGAACCTCCTTGTTCCCTTTTGCTTTGCCTTAGGTTTTGCCCCTTTAACGGTGCCCTCATTAGCCAATTTTGAGGGTTTAAGGTAATTTTTGCATTTAGGCATCTTTTAGGCTATAAGTGGAATCGCTTGTTCCCTTTTGCTTTGCATTAGGTTTAGGCCCCCTTAGCATTGCCCTGATTTGCTCTTCGTTCCCTTTTAGGGCTTGGTTTTATTTTTGCTTCATGGCCTTGTTTCTTTGCTTACATTTTTTTCTAGTTGCCCTTGCCCCTTTGCTTTTATGTGTTTTTGCTTTTACGCTTGTTAGATTTTTCTTGTGTCCCCATTGTCTCTTTTGCGCTTTACTTGTATAGTATTATATTGTGCTCTCTTGTGACGTTTGCGTTTATATGTGTTCCCTTTTCACCTTAGTTCGTTGTTGCTTTTGTGTCTTTTTTTCTTTGTATGCTTGTTTGCTTGCTTTCTGCCTTTGTGTTTTAGTATCTTGTTTTAGTACCCTTATCCAAGTTTGTTTGTATGCTTGGTTTCTATATGATTTTATGATGTTATTTGCCTTTTGTGTGTATGCTTGTTTACTTGCTTTTCGTCGTTTGTTTCGATATATGTCATGTCCTTGTTATTGCTCACTTGCACACTGTCACTAGCCAAAGACCCCCTGTAAGCAGTCTATTTACTCCCGGGTTTTATCTCGAAGGTATGAGTAAGATTTGTCTAAATTTTATCTCCCCCATACCTTGTTCCGATAAGATTGGATATGTTGCTATTATTGTTGTGTAGTTGGTCCAATTCAATAGTATGTCTAGAAGAACAAAAATTGAACCATACAAAATCATCTGAAATACATTATGTTATATTTTTTTGTAATTATATGATCCCTGGTTTCATTTTTATAATTGTATTATGGGTAAAAGCTATAAAATAGCCACGTACTTTCCATTTTGTGCCGACTTGATACACTTACTATTTTATTTAATGACTTCAACCACGTACTTGTTTGTTTTGTGACAATGTTACCAATATTACCAGCTACATTTCCACGTCATTAAATTATTTATTTTTAGTATCCAAATTTGAAAATAAAATCCACCATGGCATGTACATACCCGACCCAGTTTTTATTTAACCGTTATACCCGAACCATTTGTCCCACGTGACTACTTTAACCCACGTGACCCATTTATTTATTTTAGCCGTTATAACCTATATCATTTATAACCTTGATCCCTTTTGCCATCACCGTCCCCAATTCACCACTTAAACCCTAAAAACTTCCATTCTAAAATTGCAAAATGGCTGTAATTTATCTTGAAGACAACATCCAGTCAGAGTGCAAATGCCTTTTCCCCTTGATGGAACTCACTTCATGGACCCTAACAAATCCGGCTAGACGTTTTCTTGTTTACGCCAACAGATACATAAGTTTTTATATTAATGTTGTTTTATTTAAGTATTTTGATTTGAGTTGTAATTTTCAGAAAACTAGGGTCAAAAAGTGTAAGAAATTTTACTAATATGATCCAGAGTATGATAACTCATGGTACAGAGGGCATTTGTATGAAATGTATGGATAGCTAAATCCACATCAAATACAAGAAGTTGCTAATGAGTTAAGAAGCCAAGAACAGTTGGTTGTCCTTCAAGATGACTTTGCTCTCCTACAAGCTGAATTGAGGCAAAGTCAAAAAAATGCAACCTTTTCTAAGTCAACAGTCATGATCTTTCTAACTTTGGTGTTGGTTGTTTATGTAATGAAGTAGGTTAATAGTAATGAACTGTTTGTTAAGACTTTATGTAATGAAGTAGGTTTTATGTTATCAATGTTTTATGTTATCAAATTATTGGTTTATGCACTTGGAAAATGATAAAACATATGGTTTATGCACATGATACAAAAGGGATAAAACACATGGTTTTTACACTTGGAAATCTAACATGGTTTCTTCACATGATACAAAAGGGATAAAATAATGGTTTATGCACTTGGAAATCTAACACATTTTGACAATGTCTTGGAAAACATGGTTTATGCACATTGATGACATCAAATAACGTCACTTTATTAGCATCATTTATCCCATTTATATTGCCGTTTTGTATTATTTTATATAAGATTTGATACTTAATTGCTTAATTGTGTAAATCTCATATATTATCGAGCATTTTGCGAAAGATAGAGAAAAGAGCGTGTTTTGGATCATAAATAATGAAGATCAAGGAAGTCTACTAAATCTGAAGAATACAATGTATCATTCTAGACGGATATGTTATTTCCTAACACTTAGACAAGATCAAAGACCATTGACTGACTTTGAAGAATATGTCGTATCCACATCAGCAGATATGCCGTATAAGATACTTTGGTCAACATTCTAAAGAAACACGATTTCCATCTAATACGTCGTATCCAGAAGCCCCAATACGCCGTATCCAGAGGCGGTTAATGAATATTCCAGAATTAAATAATCATGGAGCCCACTCCATGTTACCTCAATACGCCGTATCGAATCCTTCCAATACGACGTATCGACCTGTTTTCTGAGCTTATAAATAGAAAACCTAAAACTCGGTTTTCAGTATGCAAAGACCACCAAGTACGATCCATAAATGATTTTAGAAGCCAAGAAGGTCCTGCAAGTGCCTCAATTCAATAGGAAAACTCTTGTAATCTCTATACTCCGTTATACGAGTTCGGTTAGCATAACATTTGTTTATTTAATCGTTCATCTATGATACTGTGTAGTGTTACAATGACTATGGGCTAATACCTTTAGGTGTTAGCCATGTTTATGATAATTTAATGTTTAACTTTTTTTATATCGATTGTTTACTTATTTGTTGAGTGTTGATTATGTTTATCACTTCATATATGTTTATGTTTTGATTATGTATTATTTGTCATTCAACTGGATCTAGGATTGTAGTAGAGTAAAACTAGAGTCTGGGATAAATACTACATACATCTTATCTATGTGACTCTAGATTAATAGGACCACAAATTTATGCCCCTGTTCTTCCCTTGGTTAAGTGAATAGGTAGACTAAGTGGTGACTTAGGATTACACATAACATTCTTTTTTCCTTAGGTAAGTGCTCGGACCGTGGACTACTAGCATATAGATAACAATTGGACATAAGTGGGTAAAGCCTCGATGAGCTAGGTTTCAATATTCACCAATGTTATCTCCTAGATAGATTATAATCAACAGTGTATGCTTTATGCGGGTTTGGTTAATTGTGATATGATTAACTGAAAAACAGACAGAGTTTAGGGAGATGACCCACCTAAGCTTAGGAATGATATAACACCAACAAAGTAATACAACCATTGCACTTACAAACAATTCTGTATTTTATTAGATTAAACTGGCTATTACGTTTTCCTACATTAGTGCTTGACCGCTTCTTTATCATTTGTTTATTTGCTTGTGTGTGTCCTTTGTCATCTTAGTTTAGATTAAACCAAAACTCGTGCCAGTCTCTCAGGCTGAAAACCCTCATTTGCATTAGTTTAGGTTTAATTAAAATTAACATTAGATTAACTAGATTTAACTTAGATAACTAAAATACTAATAGACTTAAGTATTAACGTTCACTCTTAGTGATCGACAACCTCCTTACCAACAAACCTATAACTAATCGGGTACACTGCTCATTAGTGTTAATTAATAGGTAAATTCGGCAAAATATAAATAGTAAAACTTGATAAATAATTTACCTATACACGACGATAAACACATCACACATGAATATAAAAGGGATAAAACACATGGTTTCTGCACATCAATATAAACAATGTTTCTGCACATGCATACCAATACTAATATAAATAATAGTTAATGACAATTAGACAAGTCATGCTTTTCCTTAAATCATGGGTAGTCAAAAGTTAATACATAGTTTAAGACATAATATTCCAACAAAACATGCAAGTTCCATAAAACCTGCAATTATCACATGCACTTGTCTACCCTTTTGACTCATTACAGAAAGCAAGTTAAGATCTTAAGAATTCATTACATAATAATCCATTACAATACTTAAGTTAACCAAATGACTAATCATCCACATCAAATGCCTTGTCAGGATTACTTCCACTTCCATATTTGTCAAATTAAAAAGGTTTCTTCAACTTCATATTGGCAATTTTTTTAGATCTTTCACAGTTCTTATGGTAAATCCTAATGCCATCTACATGTGATGGTGGCCTTCCTCTTTTCCTTTTTGGTGCAGGTTTATTTTCAACTGTTGTTGGTGCTTTACCTTTATCAACTGATGTTGATGCATTCCCTTTATCAATTGTATTACTTGTCTCTACAGCTTGTATTTCTTCACCCACTTTAGTTGTATCACTTATCTCTACATCTGGTGCTTCCTCAATGTATGCAGTTATAAGTGGTGGTAAATGTGAAACATCATTAGTCCTTCTTGACATAATTAACCCAAATACAGGTTTAATGGAAAACTGATATGCATTAAACCAAGATTCTTGACTATACCAAAAGCTAACACCTATATCTAGGTCAGTTCCCACATGCATATAGGCTGCCACAACAAGTACACAAGGGACTCCACTTAATTACTACATTCTACAAGCACATACCTTGTTTTGTAGATTCACATCATAACTCTGATCACCTTTTCTAACTTCCAACTCTTGGAAACCACTTGGAAAGACAATCCACTCTCTGTAATAATATAACACTTAAATCAGCATATAAATAAACTTTTTAATAATATAAAATAGTTAATGTATGTACCTTTTTTCTCCTTAAGTAACTCTAACCTCTTCCTTATACTAGGTGTGATCCCGTCTTCTAAGCTGAAAGCATTCTTATTCATTGCAACTAATCTTTGCATGATGTACAACCTTATCTCTTCGAACATGGTGATGATTGGTTTCTGTCTTGGACCCAAGATTGCTCTATTAAAACTTTAAGATATTTTATTCTCAAATGTTGCACATCTCTTATCCATCTCAAAGAACGCCCTTGACCATGAGTTAGGATTTCTTTGTTATCAGATAATCATATGCTTTTTTATCTCTTTGTCTTATCTGATCCATGATTAGCTTAAAATGGTGTTCTAGTGTACAAGATGTTGCAGCCCAAAAAGTCTCTGATATTGTAGTCCACTGTATTTTTTTAAATTGGCATATATATGCCTTATTTATTTTTTTTGCTCGGCCTTTGGTAACCAATCATACACATCATTAAGTAATCCTTGATTGATAGTCAAATACATTAGACACAGTGTTAGGTATATAAATGTATTTAAAAGAAATACAAGTGTAGAATTTTTACCTTATGTGAATCTGATATGATTGTAATTTCATTGCATCATTCAGAGACATATCATCATGCAACAGATGCAAGAACCAACCCCAATTCTTAGCATTCTCAACCCTTACTACAGCTCATGCAATGGGATACATTTGGTTGTTTTCATCCCTTCCCATGGCTATTAGTAGTTCTCCCCTACATGTATGCTTAAAAAACACCCATCCAACCCTATTACCTTCCTATACCCTGCTAACCAACCATCCTTTACTCCCTTGAAATAGATGTACATCCTTTTGAAATATAAAAACCCATTAGCAGATTCATATACATCTAGTCTACATGTAGACCTAGGGTTTGAGTCTAGTAGTGCTTGCCTATACTAATAAAGTTTTACATAATGCTCTATAAGCCTACCCTCATGATCAAATAATGCCAACTATTTTGTTCTCCTGCACTATCTCGTATCTATCATGAACTTTTGTCTAATGTCATCTTTCATTTTACTTAAAGGCATGAATGTATCATCAATTATTTATTTACAATAATGCAGAGCAATCCACTTATAAGTAACAAGAGATCCTAAGTTGTAATTCCTACAAATGAGAGACTTAATCTGAAATGAATATTCATTAGACATCCATGAAGCATACAGTCTAAAAGGACAATGAACTTTTTTAGACTCTTGTATTTGCTTATTTGTCCATTTAGGTGATTGACAGGAACCCTCCCCAAATTTTGTAACCTTTTTTTCTTATCAGCTTTGTTCTTAATAGCTTTGTTACCTTGTTTCCCCTTACTGACACCAGTCCTAACCTTATTTGGCATCAACCTATCTCTGTTACCTTTTTTACCTACACATCTGCCCTCAGTCACATTTCTACCACAATAAACCAACACATTTCTCCAGTCATTTTTCATGTACCAAAGCTAAAAACCATGGGCTACACCATAGTTTGCCAATGCTAATTTTAACTGGTTTGGGCTCTCATACCTCATGCCTAGCATTGGTTCCATCTTATCCCAAGGGATGTAAGGGTCAAATGCAGGATAAACTACCCCCCTTTAGACCTTATAGACAGAATCTATTTGATTGTCATCAAGATCTACTTCTGGTGTTTTAGTAATATCAGGCATTCTACATTTACCATTACCTCTAAACAAAATCCTAGAACTGCATAGCTTATTCAGTAATGGGTCTTCTGTACTAATGTTCTTAATCACGACATTGTCATCACCCTTAGTCTAAAAGTCCACATTCTCTATTTCATGACAATCATTACTAGAATCTATAATATTCTCATTTTGTTCCTCATTTTCTTCAAACTGGTCCATTTGCATGATAACATAATCAAAGTGTTCAACATACATATCTATCTCATTCCCATTCTCATAACCAACCTTTAACATATCTATAATATCTTGGTCTGACTTAATTTCTCTTATACCTAAACTTAATTAGCACCAGTCTGACAATAATAAACCCTTTTAAAGCTACTATGTGGAACTAACCTTTTCACGATTTCCAATAGACGCTCATAGGACATTTCATCAAAATTGGTATCATTCACATCTTTCATCTCACCTTGAGCGTATTTCAAAGGGCATAAGGTGAAAATTCTATCATATCTGAAATAAACAGTGAATACAACCTTATTTGCTTTCTTCTTCTTTGGTTGACCTGCAATTAGGGTTTTAAAACAAAATTAGGATTTTGAAATAAAATTAAGGTTTCTATAAACCAAAATAAACATATAATAATTAGTAACCAAAGGTGTTACCTTTAGCCATTACAATTAATTATAAATGAAAACAATATTAACTGGGTGGATTTAAAATTAGGGTTCTTATAAATTAGGGAAAAAGTTGTGAAATTCGATAAAGTGTTATACACTTTTAAGATACGATAAAAGTTGACTTTTATGATAGTGGAAATCACATCTGGCATTGACTATAAATATATAGTATGAAAATTAAGTAAATATGCCAGCGTGGAATACATATGTCAGCATGCCAGTAACAAGTTACCATATTGGTGATATCAGAACAGTATTTGAATGTATGTAGTTGAAGTTATTGAATAAAATTTTATAGCTTTTACCCTTGTATTAGAGAAAACTACAATTTTGGTCCACTATCTTTACCGGGTATAACACTTTTGGTCCATTTTTTTAAAAATTTGCGGGTTTAAGCCAAAACCCGAGTATCCATTTCACATTTGAGCCAAATCTAACAACTTCGTTAAATCTGGTCGTTTACTCATTTTGTGGTTATTTTATTATTAAAAAAAAGGGCATAAAGGCTTTTCATGTTTTTTAGTTGTTTGGTAACACAAACACATACACACACGATCACAAACACAAACACACACACTTTTTCACTTAACACGATCACAACACACACACACTCAATAACACACACTTAAGAACACTTTCCACAATAAATGGCCAAATTAAAGATCGAAATGGTACATACAATGGCCAAATTATCTCTACTAAAACCCTTAATCCCCACTTCA